>JAYEVE010001208.1:0-47894 GCA_036346375.1 Guadua angustifolia | reverse complement strand
CCGGATTGCCCTCGTAAGTGTTGTTGGTCTTGTTGGAGCTTGTTTCGCTCAATTCGATTTGATGTTAATTTCAACAAGTTGAGATCCGAACAGTGGATTTTGTGAAAGTTTGCATCGGAGTGAAACACTCCCAAATGCACCGGTTGCACTCCTATGTGTCACGGCCTCATTGGAGCTTGTTTCATTTAATTTAGCTCGGGGTAATTTCATTCAAAACGGATCCAACAAGTGGACTTTATGAAAGTTTGCCGCGAAGCGAAACACTCCGAAGACACACCGGATTGCCCTCGTAAGTGTTGTCGGTCTTGTTGGAGCTTGTTTCATTCGAATTCGATTTGATGTTAATTTCGAACAAGTTGAGATCCAAACAGGTGGATATTGTGAAAGTTTGCACAGGAGCGAAACACTCCCAAAATGCACCGGTTGCACTCCTATGTGTCGCCGGTCTCATTGAGCTTGTTTCGCCGATTTCACTCGATGTTAATCTCATTCAAACCAGATCCAACAAGTGGACTTTATGAATGTTTGCCCCGAAGCGAAACACTCCGAAGACACACCGGATTGCCCTCGTAAGTGTTGTCGGTCTTGTTGGAGCTTGTTTCGGTCGAATTCGATTTGATGTTAATTTCAACATGTTGAGATCCGAATGTGGATTTTGTGAAAGTTTGCACCGAGCGAAACACTCCAAAAATGCAACGGTTGCACTCCTATGTGTCACGGCCTCATTGGAGCTTGTTTCGCTAATTTCATCTCGATGTTAATCTCATTCAAACCGATCCAACAAGTGGACTTTATGAAAGTTTGCTCAAAGCTTAAACACTCAAGACACACCGGATTGCCCTCGTAAGTGTTGTCGGTCTTGTTGGAGCTTGTTTCGCGCGAATCGATTTGATGTTAATTTCAACAAGTTGAGATCCCAACATGGATTTTGTGAAAGTTTGCATCGGAGGAAACACTCCCAAAATGCACCAAGGTTGCACTCCTATGTGTCGCCGGTCTCATTGGAGCTTGTTTTTCTCGATTTCGCCTGTGTTAATTTCATTCAAACGGATCCAACAAGTGGACTTTATGAAATTTTGCCTCGGCTTAAACACCAAGACACACCGGATTGCCCTCGTAAGTGTTGTCGGTCTTGTTGGAGCTTGTTTCGCCGAATTCGATTTGATGTTAATTTCAACAAGTTGAGATCCAAACAGTGGATTTTGTGAAAGTTTGCACAGAGCGTAAACACTCCCAAAATGCACCGGTTGCACTCCTATGTGTCGCCGGTCTCATTGAGCTTGTTTCGCTTCGATTTCGCTCGATGTTAATCTCATTCAAACCGGATCCAACAAGTGGACTTTATGAAAAGTTTGCCCCATAGCTTAAACACTCAAGACACACCGGATTGCCCTCGTAAGTGTTGCCGGTCTTGTTGGAGCTTGTTTCGCTCAATTCGATTTGATGTTAATTTCAATGTTGAGATCCTAACAGTGGATTTTGTGAAAGTTTGCACCGAGCTAAACACTCCCAAAATGCACCGGTTGCACTCCTATGTGTCGCCGGTCTCATTGGAGCTTGTTTTGCCCGATTTCATTCTCGATGTTAATCTTATTCAAACGGGATCCTAACAAGTGGACTTTATGAAAGTTTGCCCCGGTTAAACACCAAGACACACCGGATTGCCCTCGTAAGTGTTGTCGGTCTTGTTGGAGCTTGTTTCGCTCAATTCGATTTGATGTTAATTTCAACAAGTTGAGATCCAACAGTGGATTTTGTGAAAGTTTGCATCGAGCTAAACACTCCCAAAATGCACCGGTTGCACTCCTATGTGTCGCCGGTCTCATTGGAGTTGTTTCGCCGATTTCGCTTCTAGTGGTAATTTCATTCAAAACAGATCCAACAAGTGGACTTTATGAAATTTTGCCCGGCTTAAACACTCAAGACACACCGGATTGCCTCGTAAGTGTTGTCGGTCTTGTTGGAGCTTGTTTTCGCCGAATTCGATTTCATGTTAATTTCAACAAGTTGAGATCCAAACAGTGGATTTTGTGAAAGTTTGCACCAGAGCAAACACTCCTAAAATGCACCGGTTGCTTTCTCCTATGTGTCGCCGGTCTCATTGGAGCTTGTTTCGCTTCGATTTCGCCTCCGATGTTAATCTCATTCAAATCGGATCCGAACAAGTGTTCTTTATGAATGTTTGCCCCATAGCTTAAACACTCAAGACACACCGGATTGCCCTCGTAAGTGTTGTCGGGTCTTGTTGGAGCTTGTTTCGCTCAATTCGATTTGATGTTAATTTCAATGTTGAGATCCTAATGTGGATTTTGTGAAAGTTTGCACCGAGCGACAACTCCCCAAATGCACCGGGTTGCACTCCTATGTGTCGCCCAGATCATTGGAGTTTGTTTCGCTTTGATTTCGCTTCGATGTTAATCTCATTCAAACCGGATCCAAACAAGTGGACTTTATGAATGTTACATGGGTTGCACTCCCAAAATGCACCGGTTGCACTCCTATGTGTCGCCGGGTCTCATTGGAGCTTGTTTCGCTGATTTACGCCCCCGATGTTAATCTCATTCAAACCGGATCCTAACAAGTGGACTTTATGAATGTTTATGCCGGTTTAAACACTCAAGACACACCGGATTGCCCTCGTAATGTTGTCGGTCTTGTTGGAGCTTGTTTCGCTCAATTCGATTTGATGTTAATTTCAACAAGTTGAGATCCAAACAGTGGATTTTGTGAAAGTTTGCATCGAGCTAAACACTCCAAAATGCACCGGTTGCACTCTGTGTCGCCGGTCTCATTGGAGCTTGTTTCGCTCGATTTCGCTTTTGAGTTAATTTCATTCAAACGGATCCAACAAGTGGACTTTATGAAAGTTTGCTCTGCTTAAACACTCAAGACACACCGATTGCCCTCGTAAGTGTTGTCGGCCTTGTTGGAGCTTGTTTTCGAATTCGATTTGATGTTAATTTTAATGTTGAGATCCGAACAGTGGATTTTGTGAAAGTTTGCACCGAGCGAAACACTCCCAAAATGCACCGGTTGCACTCCTATGTGTCGCCGGTCTCATTGGAGCTTGTTTCGATGATTTCGCCTCGTGGTTATTTCATTCAAACCGGATCCTAACAAGTGGACTTTATGAAAGTTTGCCTCAAGTGAAACACTCAAGACACACCGATTGCCCTCGAAAGTGTTGTCGGTCTTGTTGGAGCTTGTTTCATTCGAATTCGATTTGATGTTAATTTCGAACAAGTTGAGATCCAAACAGGTGGATTTTGTGAAAGTTTGCACAGGAGCGAAACACTCCCAAAATGCACCGGGTTGCACTCCTATGTGTCGCCGGTCTCATTGGAGCTTGTTTCGCTCGATTTCGCTCTGGTGTTAATCTCATTCAAACCGGGATCCGAACAAGTGGACTTTATGAATGTTTGCCCCCAGTTAAACACTCAAGACACACCGGATTGCCCTCGTAAGTGTTGCCGGTCTTTGAGCTTGTTTCGCTCAATTCGATTTGATGTTAATTTCAACAAGTTGAGATCCTAACAGTGGATTTTGTGAAAGTTTGCACCGAGCTAAACACTCCCAAAATGCACCAAGTTGCACTCCTTGTGTCGCCGGCCTCATTGGAGCTTGTTTTGCCCGATTTCATTCGATGTTAATCTTATTCAAACCGGATCCGAACAAGTGGACTTTATGAAAGTTTGCCCGGTTAAACACACCAAGACACACCGGATTGCCCTCGTAAGTGTTGTCGGTCTTGTTGGAGCTTGTTTCGCTCAATTCGATTTGATGTTAATTTCAATGTTGAGATCCGAACAGGATTTTGTGAAAGTTTGCATCGGAGCGAAACACTCCCAAAATGCACCGGGTTTCACTCCTATGTGTCGCCGGTCTCATTGGAGTTAGTTTCGCTCAATTTCGCTCTAGTGGTAATTTCATTCAAAACAGGATCCGAACAAGTGGACTTTATGAAATTTTGCCCCGAAGCGAAACACTCCGAAGACACACCGGATTGCCCTCGTATGTGTTGTCGGTCTTGTTGGAGCTTGTTTCTTACGATTCGATTTGATGTTAATTTCAAAGTTGAGATCCAAACAGGTGGATTTTGTGAAAGTTTGCACAGGAGCGAAACACTCCCAAAATGCACCGGGTTGCTCTCCTATCTGTCGCCGGTCTCATTGGAGCTTGTTTCGCTCGATTTCGCTCCGATATTAATCTCATTCAAATCAGGATCCGAACAAGTGTTCTTTATGAATGTTTGCCCCATAGCGAAACACTCCGAAGACACGCCGGATTGCCCTCGTAAGTGTTGTCGGTCTTCTTGGAGCTTGTTTCGTTCGAATTCGATTAGATGTTAAATTCGAACAAGTTGAGATCCGAACAGGTGGATTTTGTGAAAGTTTGCACCGGAGCGAAGCACTCCCAAAATGCACCGGGTTGCACTCCTATGTGTCGCCGGTATCATTGGAGTTTGTTTCGCTTGATTTCGCTTCGATGTTAATCTCATTCAAACCGGGATCCAAACAAGTGGACTTTATGAATGTTACCGGGTTGCACTCCCAAAATGCACCGGGTTGCACTCCTATGTGTCGCCGGTCTCATTGGAGCTTGTTTCGCTCGATTTCGCTCCGATGTTAATTTCATTCAAACCGGGATCCGAACAAGTGGACTTTATGAATGTTTATACCGGTTAAACACTCAAGACACACCGGATTGCCCTCGTAAATGTTGTCGATCTTGTTGGAGCTTGTTTCGCTCAATTCGATTTGATGTTAATTTCAACAAGTTGAGATCTAACAGTGGATTTTGTGAAAGTTTGCATCGAGCTTAAACACTCCCAAAATGCACCGGTTGCACTCCTATTTCGCCGTCTCATTGGAGCTTGTTTCGCCGATTTCGCTTTGGAGGTAATTTCATTCAAACGGATCCAACAAGTGGACTTTATGAAAGTTTGCCTCTGGTTTAAACACTCAAGACACACCGATTGCCCTCGTAAGTGTTGTCGGCCTTGTTGGAGCTTGTTTTGCCGAATTCGATTTGATGTTAATTTCAACAAGTTGAGATCCTAACAGTGGATTTTGTGAAAGTTTGCACCGAGTGAAACACTCCAAAATGCACCGGTTGCACTCCTATGTGTCGCCGGGTCATTGGAGCTTGTTTCGCATGATTTCGCCTCGGTGTTATTTCATTCAAACCGGATCCAACAAGTGGACTTTATGAAAGTTTGCCTTCTCGGCGAAACACTCAAGACACACCGGATTGCCCTCGTAAGTGTTGTTGGTCTTGTTGGAGCTTGTTTTGGTCTAATTCGATTGATGTTAATTTCAACAAGTTGAGATCCAACAGTGGATTTTGTGAAAGTTTGCACAAGAGCGAAACACTCCCAAAATGCACCGGTTGCACTCCTTATGTGTCGCCGGTCCCATTGGAGCTTGTTTCGCCGATTTCGCCTGTGGTAATTTCATTCAAAACGGATCCAACAAGTGGACTTTATGAATGTTTGCCCCGGTTAAACACTCAAGACACACCGGATTGCCCTCGTAAGTGTTGTCGGTCTTGTTGGAGCTTGTTTCGTTCGAATTCGATTTGATGTTAATTTCTAACAAGTTGAGATTGCACAGGAGCGAAACACTCCCAAAATGCACCGGGTTGCACTCCTATGTGTCGCCAGTCTCATTGGAGCTTGTTTCACTCGATTTCGCCTCCGATGTTAATCTCATTCAAACCGGATCGAACAAGTGGACTTTATGAATGTTTGCCCTGGTTAAACACTCAAGACACACCGGATTGCCCTCGTAAGTGTTGTCGGCCTTGTTGGAGCTTGTTTCGCTCAATTCGATTTGATGTTAATTTCAACAAGTTGAGATCCAACAGTGGATTTTGTGAAAGTTTGCACGGAGCGAAACACTCCCAAAATGCACCGGGTTGCACTCCTATGTGTCGCGGTCTCATTGGAGCTTGTTTCACCGATTTCGCTTTGGAGTTAATTTCATTCAAACGGATCCCAACAAGTGGACTTTATGAATGTTTGCCCCAAAAGCGAAAACACTCAAGACACACCGATTGCCCTCGTAAGTGTTGTCGGTCTTGTTGGAGCTTGTTTCGCTAATTCGATTTGATGTTAATTTCAACAAGTTGAGATCCCAACAGTGGATTTTGTGAAAGTTTGCACCGAGTGAAACACTCCCAAAATGCACCGGTTGCACTCCTATGTGTCGCGGTCTCATTGGAGCTTGTTTCGCTTGATTTCGCTCTCGTGGTTATTTCATTCAAACCGGATCCAACAAGTGGACTTTATGAAAGTTTGCCTCAAGTGAAACACTCAAGACACACCGGATTGCCTCGTAAGTGTTGTCTGGTCTTGTTGGAGCTTGTTTTGGTCTAATTCGATTTGATGTTAATTTTGAACAAGTTGAGATCCAACAGTGGATTTTGTGAAAGTTTGCACAGAGCTTAAACACTCCAAAAATGCACCGGTTGCACTCCTATGTGTCGCCGGTCTCATTGGAGCTTGTTTCGCTGGATTTCCCTCCGATGTTAATCTCATTCAAACCGGGATCCGAACAAGTGGACTTTATGAAAGTTTGCCCCGAAGCGAAACACTCCGAAGACACACCGGATTGCCCTCGTAAGTGTTGTCGGTCTTGTTGGAGCTTGTTTCAGTCGAATTCGATTTGATGTTAATTTCTAACAAATTGAGATCCAAACAGGTGGATTTTGTGAAAGATTGCACAGGAGCGAAACACTCCCAAAATGCACCGGGTTGCACTCCTATGTGTCGCCGGTCTCATTGCAGCTTGTTTCGCTCGATTTCGCTCCGATGTTAATCTCATTCAAACCGGGATCCGAACAAGTGGACTTTATGAATGTTTGCCCCGAAGCAAAACACTCCGAAGACACACCGGATTACCCTCGTAAGTGTTGTCGGCCTTGTTGGAGCTTGTTTCGTTCGAATTCGATTTGATGTTAATTTCAACAAGTTGAGATCCGAACAGTGGATTTGGTGAAAGTTTGCATCGAGCTAAACACTCCCAAAATGCACCGGTTGCACTCCTATGTGTCGCCGGTCTCATTGGAGCTTGTTTCGCCGATTCGCCGAGGTAATTTCATTCAAACGGATCCTAACAAGTGGACTTTATGAAAGTTTGCCCCGGCTTAAACACTCAAGACACACCGATTGCCCTCGTAAGTGTTGTCGGTCTTGTTGGAGCTTGTTTCGCCGAATTCGATTTGATGTTAATTTCAACAAGTTGAGATCCCAACAGTGGATTTTGTGAAAGTTTGCACCGAGCTAAACACTCCCAAAATGCATGTGGTTGCACTCCTATGTGTCGCCGGTCTCATTGGAGCTTGTTTCGCCGATTTCGCTTCTAGTGGTAATTTCATTCAAACGGATCCGAACAAGTGGACTTTATGAAAGTTTGTTCGGTTTAAACACTCAAGACACAATCGGATTGCCCTCGTAAGTGTTGTCGGTCTTGTTGGAGCTTGTTTTGCCGAATTCGATTTGATGTTAATTTCAACAAGTTGAGATCCTAACAGTGGATTTTGTGAAAGTTTGCACAGAGCTAAACACTCCAAATTGCACCGGTTGCACTCCTATGTGTCGCGGTCTCATTGGAGCTTGTTTCACTCGATTTCGCCTCGTGGTAATCTCATTCAAAGCGGATCCAACAAGTGGACTTTATGAAAGTTTGCCCCGAGCTAAACACTCAAGACACACCGGATTGCTCTCGTAAGTGTTGTCGGTCTTGTTGGAGCTTGTTTCGCTCGAATTCGATTTGATGTTAATTTTAACAAGTTGAGATCCAACAGTGGATTTTGTGAAAGTTTGCACCGAGAAGAAACACTCCAAAATGCACCGAAGTTGCACTCCTATGTGTCGCCGGCCTCATTGGAGCTTGTTTCGCCGATTTCGCCTCGTGGTAATTTCATTCAAAACGGATCCGAACAAGTGGACTTTATGAAAGTTTGCCCTGCTTAAAATGATGAGGACATCACAACCAAGGATACAATCGCTGCCCCTTCTTCCCTACGATCGCTATTGCGTTTCACAACGCCTCGAGGGCTCAATCCCAAGCAAGGCCTTTTCCACCCACCTTTTGCTGGACCAGCACGCCAAGAACACCCATTGAGGACAGCCCACACGCCAAGGAAGGCCCAAGATCAAGCCCAGTTCGTCGCCGAGTCCGGTTCGGCCATCCAGGAGCAGCAGACTAAACGGACATAACTTTGGGCTCCTTGGACTAAGCTTTCTGCATGCGATTACTCGCTTGAAAGGTATCGAGATAACCTTTTCCAATGGATCTATTCCCAATGCTAAATTCCTTTTGGAACGATAGGAATTCACAAAACAATCTCACGGGACAGAAATTTAGGTGCTGCGCCACCTATTTTTTGGGCCTATGGGCCATGTATGGTTAGGGTTGCATGGTGGCCGACCTTAGGTGGTGGCTCACCCTAATTTGGGCGCCCAAGTCTGATCTCCACCCTATATAATGCCCCACCACGACGTTGTCATCTAGGTTTTGTTGTGTTTGGTAGACCCCTGCAGCGCCCCTCCTCGTGTTTGCGCTGCGGTCGACTAGACCGCCTCGAGCCGAGAAACAGAACCTCAACTTGTTTTTTTTTATTTCAATACTATCTTATCGATTGCTTCATGCTTTGTTCTTGCGGGTTCTCGATTTCTTGCAGGAACAATTGATCGCTTGGATCTTGTATCTGTGTGGATTACAGCATTGCGATTGAAGCTCCCGACCGCTGGTAGGAAGCCCTTGATTCGTGCCATCAACACTTCAAATCGACGTATCATCATCTCACCGAAAGATCGGGTGATGAGGACATCGCCAACATGTGCGTGACCGCTGCTCTCCTTCCTCTACGACGTTTACTTCAGGCCGTGACGGCGCTTTTTCTAAGTCGCATGGAGGCCTCAATCCACATGCTCGCCCATCGAGACTTCCTCGGACCGCACCTCAATCCCACACCCCAAGGATGGTCCATGCCTCCAGGATGGCCCAAGATCAAGCCCAATTTGTCTCCGAGTCCGGTTCGGCCATCCAGGAGCAGCAGTACTTCAAACGGACATAACTTGGGCTCCCGACTCGCTTTTAGTGTGCGACCACCGCTTGAAAGGTATCGAGATAACCTTTCCAATGCATCTGGTCCCAAGGCCAAATTCCTCATGGAACGTCGGGAAATCACTGAAAATCAAGCAGTCCGAATTGCCAAAGCTGCGCCACCTTATTTGGGCCGTGGCCTTGTAATTTGTTGAGGGGCCTAGGCCCAGGTTGAGGACGTGGAGCAAACCCCAGCACGCCTCCACCTTGGCCGCCACCCTTTGGCCATCCTTTCTCTTCCCCATTATAAAAACTAGCCACCGCCATCACTTTTAGATCAGGTTTTGTTGTGTTTGGTAGACCCTGCAGCGCCCCCCTCGTGTTTTCAAGGTCGATTAGACCGCCTTGAGCCGAGAAACAGAACCTCAACTTGTTTCGCTTTGATTTCAATACTATCTATTCATATTGCTTCATGCTTTGTTCTTATGGTTCTCGATTTCTTGGTGAACAATTGATCGCTTGGATCTTGTATCTGTGTGGATTGGCATTGCGATTGAAGCTCCCAACCTGCTGGTAGGAAGCCCTTGATTCGTGCCATCAACACCCCCAAATCGACGATCATCATCTCAATCGAAAGATCGATCACCCGCCCTCATCATGTGGTATCGTGAGCTCAAGGTTGCTCGGTGAGATTTCCTCAATTCTGATTTTTTTCACCTAGAGTCCGTAAAAGAACCGCAAAAAAAATTAGTAGATTGGTTTTCTATCCGAGCCAATTTGTGCCCTAACTTTTACTACTTGTTCTTGGTTTGTTGAATCGCTCGGATGCATAATCGTGTCTTTGCTGGTTTTAGAGTCTAGTTCCTTTAGAGTTTCGAGTTCTATTCACGTAATTGTCATAGTGTTTTTCGCTCATCGTGTCTTCCTTGTGCCGCTACCACCACCTCGCCGCTTAACAACAAGCGCTGCAGCTCCAAACCAACCATATCACACGTACTTTTACCTTCCAAAAGAGTGGATTGGTTCCAAAAAATAGCAGATTGGTTTCCAAAATTATTGGTTGATCTTCACAAAATAGCGGATTGGTTTCTTGTAAGAGTTTCACAATTTCTACCTGCCAAAACACCTCCACATCCACCTGGCCGAGCCCCACCACTTCCCCAACTCAGCCCAAGCCCCAAAAGGAAACCCAAAACCTACTCAATTTGTTCTCGCGTGCAATTTTGTGACTGCTGCAGTAAAATAGCCATAACTTCTGCATACAAACTCGGATTTGGACGTTCTTGGACTCGTTCGAAAGATCAGGAAATTTCCTATCAGATACAGCATTGTCTTTGACAATATAGATATTTCCAAATTCGGCCTTTAACAGTGAGAAAAGTTGCAATCTTTGTCAGGCTGTTTTTTGATCCACCGCAAAAAAAAGAAGAAATTCTGTGAGCAAAGGAGAACAAAATAAAAAGAGACCAGTGCAACAAAAGAGCCGCACTGTGAAAAAAAAAAGAAAAGAGAAGAAATTCTGTGAGCAAAGGAGAACGAAAGGGAGCTTTATCATTTTGATGCTGCATATTGAGGATTCTAGTCTATATTTATCTTGTTTGTTCAAGGACCTTCATCTTTGTTCTGTGACTAAGTCTGTGATTAGGCTCGCAAGGCTTTTAGCACTCTGCTTCAGCCTAGGACCAAAGACTGCATCGATTTTGAACGACTTTTTTAGCTTACTTTGGTTCAAAGGGTACTAGTTCCTCCTTTGCTACATATTATTACCTGTCCAAGCTCTACTATCTTCTAACCACACAAAGTTCTCGAATTTGCAATCGCTGCACATCGAGGATTTGTAAGAACTTGGTAGAAGCTTGAGCGCAGAGAGAGGCTTGCCACTTCATACCACTTAGTAGTTGATAGGAAAATATATACTTGTGTATTTTCTTGTTCTTCTACTAACAATGACAGACACATCACCAAAGACGCCATGAGAAGAAGTGTATCGCAATTGCTCCATCTCCTTCTAGTGATGGATATGAAGAATATGATGAGTTCGATGCTTTTATTGATTTGAAACATTTACAACAAGGTAAGATGAAGGTAAAGGAATACTATAGAGAATTTAAAACCTTGTTAAAACTTAGTGGGTTAAATGAATGTGATGAGGTAATTGAAAATAGATTTTTAATGGATTAAATAAAGAGATTCGATATTCTCATTAATGACACATATAATTCTCTTTCACAATTGTTTAAGTGTGCCCTTAGAGCTGAAAATATGGTACTTGAATCATTGAAAGAATTTTTAGCTTCATTAGAGACACCGCTATTGCTCCTCCTCTTGTAGCTAACACTTCGCAGAAGGTAAGCATTGCCGAGAGAAAAGAATGAAGACAAGAAAAAGGAGAAAGATGAGAGCATTGTTGCCACATGTGCAAATGAAGGTCAAACCATTGAAATCACACCTACATCAACTTGAAGAGGACGTACAAGGTAATAAAAAGGTGATGCACCACACATGGTGAGAATATTTGTGAGCTAAATTTGTCTTCTACTCATGCTATTAAAAAGCAAACCAATAGTGGAACTCATAGGTGATTTTGCTTTGTCATAAGAAGATATGATTGCTAGTTCTTGTGATAAAGAACAAAGTTTAAAGTAATGCTTCACTTATATCAACTCCACAACTAGTAAATGAACATGAAACTTTTTATCGTGTGCTGATAATAGACATGTTCTTCACATCGCTAGTGAAAAAAGATGAGTTTAAATTGATGTCTTCTTTTAGATACTTTAGGTTACATTGAATTTAAAACTCTATGTGATCTAAATAGTTTAGAGGAGAAACTTGCTCTTCATTGCAATTTGCCATGCTTACAGAGAAATATTCTTCATGTTATTGGCCAAGATAATGAGAAAGGAGATTATATGGTTCATCGTGTTTACATTTGTTCTTCCCCATTACTTTGACGACAAAGGATGTGCCTTGTTTCGCTTCGTTGTTTCACCTGTTGTTTCCACTAACCTTTCACAGAGATGTCATGGAGTCGAGGACGACTCCAATTCAAGAAGGAGGATGATGAGGACATCGCCAACATGTGCGGACCGCCGCTCTCCTTCCTCTACGACGCTTCACTTCATACAGACGCACGGCGTTTTTCTAAGTCGCATGGAGGCCATTAACCACATGCTCGCCCATCGAGACTTCCTCAGTGGACCGCACCTCAATCCCACACCCCAAGGATGGTCCACGCCTCCGTGATGGCCCAAGATCAAGCCCAATTTGTCTCCGAGTCCGGTTCGGCCATCCAGAGCAGCAGACTTCAAACGGACATAACTTGGGCTCCTGGACTCCGCTTTTAGTGTGCGACCACCCGCTTGAAAGGTATCGAGATAACCTTTCCAATGCATCTGGTACCAAGGCCAAATTTCATGGAACGTCGGGAAATCACTGAACAATCAAGCAGTCCGAATCTGCCAAAAGTCGCGCCACCTTATTTGGGCCGTGGGCCTTGTAATTTGTTGAGGAGCCTAGGCCCAGGTTGAGGACGTGGAGCAAACCATAGCATGCCCTCCACCTTGGCCGCCACCCTTTGGCCATCCTTTCTCTTCCCCCATTATAAAAACTAGCCACCGCCATCACTTTAGATCAGGTTTTGTTGTGTTTGGTAGACCCTGCAGCGCCCCTCTCGTGTTTTCAAGGTCGACTAGACCGCCGAGCCGAGACACGTAACCTCAACTTGTTTCGCTTTGATTTCAATACTATCTATTCATATTGCTTCATGCTTTGTTCTTATGGTTCTCGATATCATGCAGAACAATTGATCGCTTGGATCTTGTATCTGTGGTGGATTGGCATTGCGATTGTGAAGCTCCCAACCTGTTGGTAGGAAGCCCTTGATTCGTGCCATCAACACCCCCAAATCGACGTATCATCATCTCACCGAAAGATCGGGATCACCCGTCCTCATCATCGGGATCACCCGTCCCCATCACGAAACACTCCGAAGAAACACCGAATTGCCCTCGTAAGTGTTGTCTGTCTTGTTGGAACTTGTTTCGGTTGAATTCGATTTGATGTTAATTTCCAACAAGTTGAGATCCAAACAGGTGAATTTTGTGAAAGTTTGCACCGGAGCGAAACACTCCCAAAATGCACCGGGTTGCACTCCTATGTGTCGCTGGTCTCATTGGAGCATGTTTCGCCGATTTCGCCTAGTGGTAATTTCATTCCAAACGGATCCCAACAATTGACTTTATGAAAGTTTGCCCCGGTTTATTAATTCAAGACACACCAATTGCCCTCGTAAGTGTTGTCTGGTCTTGTTGGAGCTTGTTTTACGAATTCGATTTGAATTTCAACAAGTTGAGATCTAACAGTGGATTTTGTGAAAGTTTGCACCGAGCAAACACTCCCAAAATGCACCGGTTGCACTCCTATTTTTCACGGCCTCATTGGAGCTTGTTTCGCCGATTTCGCCCCGATGTTAATCTCATTCAAACCGATCCCAACAAGTGGACTTTGTGAATGTTTGTTCTAAACGAAACACTCAAGACATACCGGATTGCCTCGTAAGTGTTGTCGGTCTTGTTGGAGCTTGTTTCGCTCAATTCGATTTGACGTTAATTTCAACAAGTTGAGATCCGAACAGGTGGATTTTGTGAAAGTTTGCACCGGAGCGAAACACTCCCAAAATGCACCGGGTTGCACTCCTATGTGTCGCTGGTCTCATTTGAGCTTGTTTCGCTCGATGTCGCTCCGATGTTAATGTCATTCAAACCGGGATCCGAACAAGTGGACTTTATGACTGTTTGCCCCGAAGCGAAACATTCCGAAGACACACCGGATTGCTCTCGTAAGTGTTGTCGGTCTTGTTGAGCTTGTTTCGTTCGAATTCAATTTGATGTTAATTTCGAACAAGGTGAGATCCGAACAGGTGGATTTTGTGAAAGTTTGCACAGGAGCGAAACACTCCCAAAATGCACCGAGTTGCACTCCTATGTGTCGCCGGTCTCATTGGAGCTTGTTTCGCACGATTTCGCTCTGGTGGTAATCTCATTCAAAACGGGATCCCTATAAGTGGACTTTATGAAAGTTTGCCCCGAAGCGAAACACTCCGAAGACACACCGGATTACCCTCGAAAGTGTTGTCGGTTTTGTTGGAGCTTGTTTCGTTCGAATTCGATTTGATGTTAATATCGAACAAGTTGAGATTCAAACAGGTGGATTTTGTGAAAGTTTGCACCGGAGCGAAACACTCCCAAAATGCACCGGGTTGCACTCCTATGTGTCGCCGGTCTCATTGGAGCTTGTTTCGCTCGATTTCACTCTGGTGGTAATCTCATTCAAAACGGGATCCGAACAAGTGGACTTTGTGAATGTTTGCCCCGAAGCGAAACACTCTGAAGACACACCGGATTGCCCTCGTATGTGTTGTCGGTCTTGTCGGAGCTTGTTTCGTTCGAATTCGATTTGATGTTAATTTCGAACAAGTTGAGATCCGAATAGGTGGATATTGTGAAAGTTTTAACCGGAGCGAAACACTCCCAAAATGCTCCGGGTTGCACTACTATGTGTCGCCGGTCTCATTGGAGCATGTTTCGCTCGATTTCGCCCCGATGTTAATTTCATTCAAACCGGGATCCGAACAAGTGGACTTTATAAATGTTTGCCCCGAAGCGAAACTCTTCGAAGACACATCGGATTGCTGTCGTATGTGTTGTCGGTCTTGTTGAGCTTGTTTCGGTCGAATTCGATTATATGTTAATTTCGAACAAGTTGAGATCCGAACAGGTGGATTTTTTGAAAGTTTGCAGAGGAGCGAAACACTCCCAAAATGCACCGAGTTGCACTCCTATGTGTCGCCGGTCTCATTGAAGCTTGTTTCGATCGATTTCGCTCTGGTGGTAATCTCATTCAAAACGGATCCGTACAAGTGGACTTTATAAAGTTTGCCCTGGTTAAACACTCAAGACACCGGATTACCCTCGAAAGTGTTGTCGGTCTTGTTGGAGCTTGTTTCGTTCGAATTCGATTTGATGTTAATTTCGAACAAGTTGAGATCCAAACAGGTGGATTTTGTGAAAGTTTGCACCGGAGCGAAACACTCCCAAAATGCACCGGGTTGCACTCCTATGTGTTGCCGGTCTCATTGGAGATTGTTTCACTCGATTTCGATCTAGTGGTAATTTCATTCAAAACGGGATCCGAACAAGTGGATTTTGTGAAAGTTTGCCCCGAAGCGACACACTCCGAAGACACACCGAATTGCCCTCGTAAGTGTTGTCTGTCTTGTTGGAGCTTGTTTCGGTCGAATTCGATTTGATGTTAATTTCGAACATGTAGAGATCCGAACAGGTGGATTTTGTGAAAGTTTTGATGTGACTTTGGGTCCCGATCTTTCGATGAGAGTGATAACTTCGATTTGGAGGAATTGACTTTGACGATCCGACTACAACGTATGACGACGATGCGCCTTAGCAATCGCTAAACCAACTCCAGAGGGTTATTGATCTTGCCGTTAGCACGATCAACCTGAACACGAGGTTCAATTCCTGCATGCAACCGAAGAACAAGCAAGAACAAAGGTAAAGGCAATCTGAAATTGCAAATAAAGATGAAGGATTGATAATGTGGGGTTCTGAAATAAGGAACTTCTTAGGCTACGTTGAGCACGCCCGAAGACACAAAATAGTAGCAATGGCTAAGTTTATCAAATAAACAAAACCCAAAAACTAAAGTACGGTGGTAGCAAACAATATATAGATGTAAGTGGCGGCTAGGGAGCAGCTAGGGCGTGCAGCACCCATGGGGGCGTCAAGGGGTTGTTCCTAGCGTTACATGGGCTTTGGGCCTAAAAGAAAGGTGGCGCCAGACCTGAGTTTCTAGCCCGTGACATTCTTTTTGCGATTTCGTTGCTCTAGGATGAATTTGGCACTGGGCTGGATCAATTGGAAAGTAGACTCCGAGATCTTTCAAACGCAGTACTCATGGGCCTCTAGAAACCTCCAGAATCAAAAGTTATGGTCGCTTGAAGTTGATGTCGTCATGAGGCCGAACCCGCAAATTTGTTGATTCCAAGTCCAACTTATGATATGATGATTGTGCTTTATGCTTGGCATTTGGAGGTTCTTCTCCTTGGTTCCTAAGGACAATAAGATCATCACAAGAATTAAATAGCATTCCGCTCCGTGAATCATTTGTATAAAAACTTAGAAACGAATTTACTTGATAATTGAGTAGACGTGTTTTGCACGAGTTGTAGGTCCTTGTAAAACTTGTTGTGTATGAGAAGAACTACTCGGGCGTGGTTGTGTCCTTGGTTGTGATGTCCTCATCATCCTCCCCTTCTTGCATTTGAGTCGCCTTGACTCATGCTCACCTTTTAGCACATCTTCAAAGACAAAACATTCTCATATCGGGTCTCGCATTTATTTAAATAAAATGGTAGCTCCGCCTCTTTATATTTTTTTAAGACATGAAAAATATTTAGAGGATTCACCTGATAATTATCCATATAGCTCAACACTTTTTTCCAGCATATTATGGCTTGATGAATGCTAGCACTTTTCGATGCTTTCTCCCCTCCTTGAAGGAAAACCGTCCTCGGTATTGGACAAGCTGGAAACGAAGCAACCAACAAAAGAACAACGTGTACACGGTGTAGATGTATATATCCCATATTTCATTGTTCTTTTGGATTCGCAATGGGTTATTTACAAAACAACACATGAGGAAATCAAATTTAAGCAAAGCACCTTTCCTCGCAATTCTGCCAGTCGATTTGTGGTTATAAGTGAAGCATATAACATCAATATTAGCATGATTTAGTTTGCAACTTGATTTGAAAATATAAGTAAAGCACATATATATTCCTGACCTTTCATAAAGATTACTCATGTTTTGTGAGCCGCATTCAATAACATGTTTTCTGGGCAAAACAACAAGTTCTGTGATGAGGACATCACTTCCATGGATATAACCACATCTACATATCAATTTGAACCCGCTGCTATTATACAAGGACCGGTTACTCGAGCTCGCGCACGACAGTTTAATCACCAGGTGAATGCGTTCCAAAGCCTTCCCATTAGTGATAATATGAATGGAATGCTATTTAATACTTGTCATGATTTGATTATTCTTAGGAACCTTGGGAAAGACTTGCAAAGCACAAGGAGTTCACGTCCGAGGGAAGAGCAAATTGAATCAGCTTCGGACTCCCAGAGATGGTCAAATTCAAACGGCCATAACTTTTGTTCCAGAAGGCTTTTGGAGATCTACGAGTACAAGAACGAAAGATCTGGTTGTCCACTTTCAAACGGATCCAAGATCACCTCAAAATTCCCTTCGAATCAACGGGAATTTGCAAAACAATCCAGAACACTTTTTCAGTCCGAGTTCGAGTCCAGTTCGGCCTCAGCAACAGCACGGATTTTAAAGTGCCATAACTTTTTATTCCGGGAGGTTCTGGAGACCCATGAGTACACGTTTGAAAGATCCCGGAGTCTACTTTCCAAAGGATTTAGCCTCACCTCAAAATTCCTTCAGATGCGTCCGAAAACTGCCAAAAACCACACGTTGCTTTTCCAGTCCGAGTCAAACTCGAGTCAAAGTAGACTTGGTGTTTTGGATTTGAGTTGTATTAGATTTTCTTTGCTATGGAAGAGCCCCTCCTTCTCCTCTAGTATAAATAACCACCCAAACCCTCATCTAGGACTTGGGTTTTGTTTAGTTATGTTTAGCCTTTGCTACATACCGATAATCACGCGTGTCGACTAGACCGCTTTGCTTTATCATTACGTAACCCCACCGCTTGTGTTTCTTTCAGATTTGAGCTTAATACATATTTGCCAATTTAGTTGGTTGTTCATCTTGTTCTTGCTATGTTCTTCGATTGCTTGCAGAACAATGACCTTCGTGGTCGTTTGATCACGCCTCGGCGAGATCAATAACCATCCGGAGTTGGTGTATCGGTTGCTAAGGCGATCGTCTCGACGGTTGTAGTCGGGCTGTCAACATCGATTCCTACCAAATCGATAGTTACCCTCCTCTCATCGAAAGATCGGGACCCAAGTTCGTATCAGGTGGTATCAGAGCTCAAGGTTGCTCGGTGAGATCTCCTATCAATTTGCGTTTTTCTACCTAGAGTCCAGAAAATTTGCCCCACCAAAAACAAGATTTGTTCCTCTGTCCAAGACTTTTTGTGCCTTGCTTTTACTGCGTAGTTCTCCGCTTGTTGAATTCACGGTTGCTTCGTCGAGTTGGGTTGCTGATCTTTAGTTTCTACCCTTAGAGTTTCGAGTTCGAGTCACGTTTATCGTCACTTTCGTTTTTGTCATCATCGTTGTCATTATCCTTTGTGTCACCTAGGTTTTTCGTTGCAGCGTGCCACCATTGTTGATTAGAGCCGCCGCCACCACAATTCTACGGTTTGTGTTCATCCTAGAAGGAAAATCCAAAACTGTTGGTCAATCTTCCCAAAAATAATAGATTGGTTTCTAAAATTGCTGAGCGACCTTTGCTAAGAATAGTGGCTTGGTTTCCTTGTTAAAGTTTTAGCCCTCATTGCACCATCCGAAGTTGAAAAAAAGGTGCAAAAAAGAAGTACCTTCGAAGATCGCCACCCATCGCTTGGCGTGGTCGCCGAGTGCTTTCGCCATCGCGCGGCTGGTCGCCGAGTGCTCGCCCATCGCTTGTTCGGTCAGCCGAGTGCTCGCCTGTCGTGTGGCTCGGTCGCCGAGTGCTCGCCGTCAGCGTGGCTCGTCGCCGAAAGTGCTCGCCTGTCGCGTGGCTCGGTCGCCGAGTGCTCGCTTCATCGCTGGTGTGGTCGCCGAGTGCTCGCCATCATGATGCACTGGTCGCCGAGTGGTCGCCCAACGCGTGAGCTGGTTGCCCGAGTGCTTTCGCCATTGCGTGACGAGAGAGAGAGAGACAAAGAAAAGGCAAGTGCACATAAAATAGTTTTTCGGTTCAAGGTTGGATTTACGTGGCGGCGTTTGTGTCCTGCTCGCGTCTCTAGTGCAAGTTAGGCCTAGGACCAACGACGGTACTATCGTTGAACGATTATTCAACTTGCTTTGACTAATGTGGTTTCAAATTTTCCTTTGTACTATTTTCACCACCTATAGCTCCACATATACTACTACCCCGGTACATGTGTTTGGCACGATACACTTATCTCCAGAAGTTATTTTCTTGTCGGTTGCCATCACCTCCTGCTCAGTTGGTAAGAATTGGTAAGAACTTGATTGAACAAATTGAGTGTGAGCGACTCATTTAGCCACATCAAGTAGTTGATAGGGGATTACATATGGTTTTGTTTTTCCTTGTTATCTACTAATCATGACAGGTCCACATGAAACGAGTTCACTTCGATTCAACCAAAAGATTTGCGACATAAACAACATGAAGGCTTCGTCTCCAAATCCTGAACACGGTAACCTCAAAATAACATTGCCTCCATATGCTGGAAACTTTGATCCTGAAGCATATATTGATTGGGAAATAGCGGTATACAAACAATTTAGCATGTCCAATTTGTCTGAAAATGAAAAGATTAGTTTTGCCGCTAATGTGATTTCTGGGTATGCGTTAACATTGTGGAAGCATGTTTGTAGAAAAGGGAGAAAACCTGAGAATTGGAATGACATGAAAAAAATTATGAGATTTGAATTTGTTCCTGAATATTATGCTGAGTATTTGCTTGCTAAACTTCAATGCTTAAAACAAGGGAGTAATATGTTAGAGAATACTATCGTGAATTGCAAACTTGTTTGTTACGCTCTTGTTTAGAAGAACGTGATGAAGCTATCCAGTTTAGGTTCATTCATGGGCTTAATAAGGGTATTCAGGAGATTCTTATTGATCAAACATATCGATCTCTTTCACAATTGTTGGAAAGTGCTTGTAGTATTGAATGTTTGAATGCACTACTAGCTTCACTTGAGACGCCAGTTGCTGCACCTCCTCTGATGAGGACGGGTGATCCCGATCTTTTGGTGAGATGATGATACGTCGATTTGGGGGTGTTGATGGCACCGAATCAAGGGCTTCCTTCCAACAGGTCGGGAGCTTCACAATCGCAATGCCAATCCACACAGATACAAGATCCAAACGATCAATTGTTCCTGCAAGAAATTGACAACCCGCAAGAACAAAGCATGAAGCAATCTGAAAATATAGTATTGAAATCAAAAGTAACAAGTTGAGGTTCTGTTTTCTCGGTTCGGGCGGTCTAGTCGACATGCGCAAACGCGAGGAGGGACGCACACGGGGTCTACCAAATACAAACAAAACCTAAGCATAAAAGAACGGTGGTAGCCACATATATATAGGCGGCCAGGAGGTGTAGGGCAGCCAAAACAGCGGTGGCCACCAAAACCCTAAGATACATGGGCCATAGGCCCAAAAGGAAGGTGACGCAGCACCTGGTAATTCTGTCCTGTAATATTGTCCTATGATTTCTTGTTGCTTCAGAATGAATATGGAAGGGAGGCTAGATCCATTGGAAAGCTTATCTCCTAAGCTTTCAAACGGGTGGTCATACACCGAAAACGGAGTCCGGGAGTCCAAGTTATGTCCGTTTGAAGTACAACTGCTCCTGGATGGCCGAACCGGACTCGGAGACGAATTCCCGTTAGATTGTTCTGTAGTTTCCCAACTCTTCAGGATAAATTTGGCAGTGGGGCTAGATACATTAGAAAGCTTATCTCCTAAGCTTTCAAACGGGTGGTCGTACGCTGAAAACGGAGTCCGGGAGTCCAAGTTATGTCCGTTTGAAGTACTGCTGCTCCTGGATGGCCGAACCGGACTCGGAGACGAATTCCCGTTAGATTGTTCTGTAGTTTGCCGACGGTTCAGGACTAATTTAGCCTTGGGACGAGAACCATTTGAAAGGTTATCTCGATACCTTTCAAATGAGTGGTCGAACGTCGAAAACGGAGTTCGGATGTGGCCGTGGCGTCCGTTTGAAGTCCTGCTGCTCCTGGATGGCCGAACTGGAATTGGAGACGAACTGAGCTTGATGTTGGGCTTTCCTTGGTGCGTGGGCTGTCCTTGGTGGATGTTATTGACGTGCTGGCCCAGCAAAGGTGGGTGGAAAGACCTTGCTTCTGGATTAAGCCCTCCATGCGTCGTGATTTAAATAGCGGCGAAACAGCGACGATCGGGGACGAAAGTAGCAGTCATAGGGGAAGAAGGACCAGCGGTTGTATCCTTGGTTGGGATGTCCTCATCATCCTCCCCTTCTTGAATTGGAGTCGTCCTCGACTCCTTCTCATTCTCCTGCAAAAGGTTAGTGACCAGAGGAGACAAAGAAACAGATGGTTGCAAAATTTTGGTGATGTCATCATATATTGTGGCATTGGCAACTAACAAAACTACCCCTTTTAATTTACGATCAGATTTATCACTTGTTGCTTTAGGTAGATTTAGCTCATTAGCTACACTCTTCTTTTTAGTATCATTACTTTCGTGCTCTCTTTTTTATGTTGTGCAGCAACCTTACGTAATTCAATGGGGGGTCATTGGTTCCAAAATTATTTTCTTTCCTCAAACATGAAAGTGTACTTGATTGGTCCTACCATGATGTGTGGCATCTATATCATATATCCATGGTCTACCCAACAAAAGAGAACAAGCATCCATGGGTACAACATCGCAAACAACATGATCATGATATGAACCGATAGAAATAGGGATTTGAACGGTTTTTGTTACTTGAACCTTACCATTAGAATTGAGCCACTCAATCTCGTATGGTTGTTGTAGCGGACTTATGGCCAAACCAAGCTTCTCGACCATATCCACACTAGCAAGGTTGTTGCAACTACCACCATCAATAATAACATGCATTTGCTTTCGTTCGCTGACTACAAACTTTGTTTGGAAGATGGTATGGCGTTGATTTTGATCATCACGTGTGGCTGCACATGCAATACTCGTGTGACAACAAGAGCTGGATATTTCTGATGTCTTGGACGTGATAATCTCTTCTTCTTGTTCTGCAGTGTTAGTGGCAACAAGAGCATATTCATTTTCATCAATGTCACTAGCACTAGTGTACTCACCATTTCTCGATTATTAGAGCACGTTGATTAGGCGGTCTCGCATCACGTGCCCCATTCCTTTGCATCGAAAGCATTGTGTTTCCTTGTTCGACCGGGAGGCAAGCGAGATGCACTCTTGGCGGAGTGCTTGAAGTGTGGTTGACCTGTTTGCCTCCGAGATGCGTGATGGTGTCAAGTAGTGGGAGCGGTGGGTGTAGGTGCACGCCCGAAATGGGAGATGATGCCTTGGTATGAAATCGACCGACTTGGATGTGGAAGAGCCTCCAAAATTACCTCGCGTTGTCGATCGTCGACCCTGCACTTCCCTTTCTGCTTTCAAAGCAAGATGATACAAACGAGCGATAGAATTGTATTCTTTATAATCAAGTATGTCTTGTATCTCTTGGTTAAGCCCACCCAAAAACCTAGCCATTTTTGCATCTTCATCCTCTTCTAACCCACAGCGCAACATGCCAATTTACAATTCTTGATAATATTCCTCAACCGTTTTATCACCTTGATTAAAGCGCTGCATTTTATTCAATAAGTCACGAGCATAGTATGTAGGAACAAATCTAGCCCTCATGACACGCTTCAACCCATCCCAAGTTGTAGGTACATCACGGTTGGCTCTACAAAGTTCTTTCCACCAAATAGATGCAAAACCAAGAATTCACTAGTGGCGGCGTGAACCCTTCTACGCTCGAGAAGTCATAGCAAGAAAATTTTTGATCTACCGCCAACTCCCAATCTAGGTAAGCATCGGGATTATAAGCACCATCAAAAGGAAGCATAGTAAATTTCATTTTTGCCATGGAATCATCACGTTCTTCCTTTGATCATGTTGATTTCTAGCCATACCTTGCTCGTTATTGCGGAGTCGACGATGAGGTCGGCCGTTGTTCACATGTTCCTGTAGTCGCCCCTCGGTGTCGGCAACAGTAGTTGTTCTCCTCTTGATCCACCCCGTAAAGGAGCAGGTGGAGCACGCGCTGGCCCAAAGCATGACCAATGACACCATTGTTGGGGCAGCACCTTGAAGAAGTTGTGCTAGGCTGTGCTTGAAGCTCGATGAGGGTGCCAATTACACTTGAATCGCATCAAGAGTGTCACGAAGTTTCCATCTCATGCTGATGGTGCATCCTTTGGAAATGAGTGACCTAACGCCGTTCTTTGGGGTGAGGGGTCCTCACGTTCATTTTCACTGACGCATTCCCATGATTGCTTGGAATACTGCCATGGTTAGTAGAAACAAAGAAACTCCACACGATATGTAAGCTCCTATGAACTACTAGGTTTTATGAAGTGGCAAGCCTCACACACGCCAAACTTCTACCAAGTTTTACAAGTCCTCGATGTGGCAAGCGATTGCAAATTCTGAACCTGTGGGTAAGAAGATGGTGGAGTTTGGACAGCAATAATATGTAGCAAAGGAGGAACTAGTACCACTTGATCCAAAAGTAAGTGAAAAGTCGCTCAAAATCAAGACAATGTGGTCCTAGGCTAGACCGTGCTAGAGACGCGAGCCTAATCACAGACTTAGTCACAGAACAAAGATGAAGGTCCTTGAACAAACAAGATAAATATTGGCTAGGATCCTCAATATGCAGCACCTAAATGATAAAGCTCCCTTTGTTCTCCTTTGCTCACAAATTTCTTCTCTTTTCTTTTTTTTTTTTTCCTTTCACAGCGCTGGCTCTTTTGTTGTACTGGCCTCTTTTTATTTTGTTCTCCTTTGCTCACAGAATTTCTTCTTCTTTTTTTTTTATGGTGGATCAAAATCAGCCTAACAAAGATTGCAACTTTTCTCACTGTTAAAAGCCGAATTTTGAAATATCTATATTGTCAAAGACAATGCCAGATCTGATAGGAAATTTCGTGATCTTTCAAACGTGTCTAAGAACGTCCAAATCCGAGTTCATATGCAGAAGTTATGACTGTTTTACTGCAGCAGTCACAAAATTGCACGCGAGAACGAATTGGAGTAGGTTTTGGAGTTTCCTTTTGGGCTTGGCTGAGTTGGGGAAGTGGGGGGGCTGCAGCGCTTGTTGTTAGCGTGGCGAGATGGTGGCAGCGGCACAAAGGAAGACACGATGAACGCGAAAACACTGTGACATTTACGTGAATGTAACTCAAACTCTAAAGGAACTAGACTCTAAAACCAGCAATGACACGATTATGCATCCGACGATTCAACAAACCAAGAACAAGTAGTAAAAGTTAGGGCACAAATTGGCTCGGATAGAAAACCAATCTACTAATTTTTTGTGGTTCTTTTCGGACTCTAGGTGAAAAAATCAGAATTGAGGGAAATCTCACCGAGCAACCTTGAGCTCGATACCACTTGATGAGGACGGTGATCCCGATCTTTCGGTGAGATGATGATACGTCGATTTGGGGGTCTTGATGGCACCGAATCAAGGGCTTCCTACCAACAAAGTCGGAGCTTCACAATCGCAATGCCAATCCACAAAGATACAAGATCCAAGCGATCAATTGTTCCTGCAAGAAATCGAGAACCCGCAAGAACAAAGCATGAAGCAATCTGAAAATATAGTATTGAAATCAAAAGGAACAAGTTGAGGTTCTGTTTTCTCGGTTCGGGCGGTCTAGTCGACATGCGCAAACGCGAGGAGGGACGCACACGGGGTCTACCAAACACAAACAAAACCTAAGCATAAAAGAACGGTGATAGCCACATATATATAGGCGGCCAGGAGGTGTAGGGCAGCCAAAACAGCGGTGGCCACCAAAACCCTAAGATACATGGGCCATAGGCCCAAAAGGAAGGTGACGCAGCACCTGGTAATTCTGTCCCGTAATCTTGTCCTGTGATTTCTCATTGCTTCAGAATGAATTTGGAAGGGAAGCTAGATCCATTGGAAAGCTTATCTCCTAAGCTTTCAAACGGGTGGTCATACATCAAAACGGAGTCCGGAGTCCAAGTTATGTCCGCTTGAAGTACAGCTGCTCTGGATGGCCGAACCGGACTCGGAGACGAATTCCCGTTAGATTGTTCTGTAGTTTCCCGACTCTTCAGGATAAATTTGGCAGTGGGGCTAGATCCATTAGAAATCTTATCTCCTAAGCTTTCAAACGGGTGGTCGTACGCTGAAAACGGAGTCCGGGAGTCCAAGTTATGTCCGTTTGAAGTACTGCTGCTCCTGGATGGCCGAACCGGACTCGGAGACTAATTTGGCCTTGGGACCAGATCCATTTGAAAGGTTATCTCGATACCTTTCAAATGAGTGGTCGAACGTCGAAAACGGAGTTCGGATGTGGCCGTGGCGTCCGTTTGAAGTCCTGCTACTCCTTGATGGCCGAACTGGAATTGGAGACGAACTGAGCTTGATGTTGGGCTTTCCTTGGTGCGTGGGCTGTCCTTGGTGGATGTTATTGACGTGCTGGCCCAGCAAAGGTGGGTGGAAAGACCTTGCTTCTGGATTAAGCCCTCCATGCGGCGTGAGACGAAATAGCGGCCAAACAATGACGATCGGGACGGCGTAGCAATGAGGGAAGAAGGACCCGCGGTTGTATCCTTGGTTGGGATGTCCTCATCATCCTCTTGTGGCTAACATTTTGCAGATAAAAGAGGACAAGGAAAAAGAGTTTGAGAACATGGAAGATGAGAAAGTCGAGCATGGGACATTCCCTTCGACTATGAAACGAGATATGGATACCCCGACACCTACAACAATGGATGAAATTTTTGGAGGTAACGTAAAAGGTGTTAATTTCACACGTGGTGAAAGTAATTTTGATATGCTGAAATTGTCCACTACTCATGCTGTCATAGAGCAACCTTTAGTGGAACCCATGGCTGAAATTTCATTGTTACAAGATGATGTGCATGCTATCTCTTGTGATAAAGAAGAGTTGTGTGAGAATACTTCACTAATATCCATGTCACAACTAGTGAATGAACATGTTTCTTTTCTTACAAAAACAGACACTTGTGCTGATATTAAATGTGTTATTCACATTACTAGTGAAGAAGATGAGTTTAGATTGATATCTTCTTTAAATACTTTAAGTTACATTGAATTTGATATTCTGTGTGATCCAAATAGTTTAATGGAGAAACTTTTTGTACATGCTGAATTGCCATGGTTATCACGAAACACTTTTCATATTATCGGCAAACATAATGAAAATGGAGATTATATGGTACATCGTGTTTATATTTGTACAAATACAAATCCATCATTTTATATGCAACAATGTGAACAATCCATAAAAAGTACTTCTAGTTTTGTTTTCAATCTACATGACAGTTTTCAAGAAAGGGAGTACATAGATGTTGATGATTTTAGTTCCAACAATTTAATTGCAAAAGATGTGCATATTGCTTTGTTCCCTGTTGGTACTAACATTTTGCAGAAGACTCTGATGGAGTCGAGGACGACTCCAAGTCAAGAAAGGGAGAATGATGAGACCATGTTCGGCATGGATATGACCAAGGCTATTCCTACTATGCTGCTTTCATCTGCAAGGTTTCACCGACCTTCACCTTGGCCAGGGCGATCACACAGTTGGTGGCCTTCTTGGCTTTTGGATTTAGCATCATCATCTACGTCAATTCAGCTACCACCTTGGCCGCAGCCTAGGCTTCTAGGCATGGGACCTTCACCTCCAGCAGTTAGGCCGCCACCTTGGCCGCCTCCTGATGAGGACATCACCTCTTTTGATACAACCATGCCTACTACAACTCACCAACGAGCCGATCCTACAATAGTCCAAGGACCGATGACTCGAGCTAGTGCAAGACAGATTAATCATCAGGCCATTATATGCTGGAAAGAAGTCTTGAGCTATATCGATAATTATCAGGTGAATCTTCTAAATATTTTTCTTGTATTTAAAATATATAAGGAGGCGAGCTACTATTTTATTTAAATAAATGCAGATCTTATATGAGAATGTTTTGTCTTTGAAGACGTGCTAAAGGTGAGCTTGAGTCGGGGCGACTCAAATGCAAGAAGGGAGGATGATGAGGACATCACTTCCATGGATATACCACATCTACACATCAATTTGAACCCGCCGCTATTATACAAGGACCGGTTACTCGAGCTCGCGCCGCACGCTTTAATCATCGGTGAATGCGTTCCAAAGCCTTCCCATCGGTGATAATATAAATGGAATGCTATTTAATACTTGTCATGATTTGATTATTCTTAGGAACCTTGGGAAAGACTTGCAAAGCACAAGGGAGTTCGCGTCCGGAGGGAAGAGCAAATTGGAATCAGCTTCGGACTCCCAGAGATGGTCAAATTCAAACGGCCATAACTTTTGTTCCAGAAGGCTTTTGGAGATCTACGAGTACAAGAACGAAAGATCTGGTTGTCCTCTTTCAAACGGATCCAAGATCACCTCAAAATTCCCTTTGAATCAACGAGAATTCGCAAAACAATCCAGAATACTTTTTCAGTCCGAGTTCGAGTCCAGTTCGTGATGAGGACATCACCAACATGGATACGACCAGCGTGACCGCTGCCCCTCCTTCCTCTCCGGCTTCTCCAATGACTCTTCGCCGCTCCATCTTCGTCACAAATGATCGACGCTGCGGCAACCGTCGCCGAGAGGCCTTAATCCAAAACTCAGTTATTCAAGCCCACATCAACAGACAAGGGCCTCGAGCACACACCCCGAGAACAGCCCACGCGTCAAGGAAGGCCCATATGGAAGCCCAAGATGCCAAAAGCCCGGTTCGGCCATCCAGCAGCATGGCAACTTCAAACGGGCATAACTTGGGCTCCGGACTCCGTTTTCAGCGTCGACCACCCGCTTGAAAGCTTAGGAGATAAGCTTTCCAACGGATCTAGCCCCACTTCCAAATTCACTACAGAACGACAGGAAAATGCAGAACAATGTCACGGGCCAGAAATTTAGGTGCTGCATCACTCACTTTTGGCCTATGGCCCATGTATCTTAGGGTTTTGGTGGCCACCGCTGTTTTGGCTGCCCTACTCCTCCTGACGCCGCTATATATGTGGCCGCCACCGTTTTTTACGCTTAGGTTTTGTTGTGTTTGGTAGACCCCTTGTGCGTCCCTCCTCGTGTTCGCGTGTGTCGACTAGACCACCCGTGACGAGAAACAGAACCTCGCCTTTGTATCTTTGAGATTATTAGATTCAATTGCTCTCACCTTGTTCTTGCTTGTTCTCGGTTGCAGCAGTACAAGGATCGATCGAGTTTTGATTCGGTTGATCGCCTCGTGTGGTGACGTTATGCGATTGCTTGGTTGCCGATCTCGTGGTTAGTAGCCGCTCCATCTACTTCGTGCACCATCAAACCGACGATCGTTCTCAACGTAAGATCGGGCCGACCTAGTGCGCATCAAGTAGTATCAGAGCGACGGTTGCCTGGTGAGAACACCCTTATCTTTGTTTAGTTCATCTTGTTCGTCCTAGAGTCCAGAAAAACAGCCCCAAAAAAAACTGTTCATCGTGTGTTTGATCTAATTCGAGCCCCTTTTGGCCTTTACTATTACTGCATAGTTTAATTCTTGTTGAATTTGCATTGCGTCGTCGTGTCGTTGCTGGTCTTAGTGTTTTGATCTTTAGAGTTTCGAGTTCTTGTCACGTTCTTGTCACCGAGTTGAACTCCATCACGTCGCCGCGTCCAATTCGGATCCTCCTCTGCCCAGTTCGGTATTTTGGTCATAACTCCCTCATACGAACTCGGATTTTGCTGTTCTTATACTTTCCTGAAAGCTTGAGAAATTATCTACAACTTTGTCCATTGTGAAACTTTCTAGAAACACAGTCTTCTTGCCCAAAATCGCGTTGGATTGGAATCTATTTTCGTCCTGGATTTTCTGAGCAGTCTGTATTTCGGGGTCAATATCTCTGGCTTAACTTATCCAAAATAGACGTTCCATATATGCAAATTGATCAGCTCGAAAAGATCTACAACTTTCTAGTTATACGTTTTTGCATTGGAAGACAATAAAAATCCGAAAACAGCGTTTGAAGTTTCTGCATAGTAGATCTGTTTGCAGCAGGAAAAAAAAGTTTGAGTTGTAATTCATATGTGCCACTTTTTTGATATAGAAGGAAGAAAATAAAGAAAAAAGGCAAGTGCATATAAAAGAGCCGCACTAAAAGGTGGAAAAAGAAGCCCTCGCTATTTGCTTGTGTGCTGTGGTCATTCTCGTCATTGCTTTCTGTGACTTCATTGGTGTCCAAAGAAGCGCCTCTAGTTTGGTCTAGCCTAGGACCAACAAAGTACCGCCGTTGAGCGTTCTTTCAACTTGTTTTGGCTAGTGTGGTTCTAGTATATCCTTTGCTACATATTATACCTATCCAAGCTCCACCTACTATTAACCACGGAGAAGCACCTTACAATCGCTTTGTCACCCCCGAGTCTGAGATTACCATCATCCACCGATTGAACCTTGAAAAACTGCAGGTAAGAATTGGTAAGAACTTGGTGTGAGCTTGAGCGTGAGATCCTCCATTGTCCACATATTAGTAGTTCATAGGAACTAATTCTCTTGTGAGTTCTCTGTTTGTTGCCCCTAACAATGGCAGTTCACATATCAAGACAACTTACGAGGATGATACTTGAGGATTGTCCATTCTTGACGGAAAGAGAAAAGAAATGCTTGCGAAAACATAAGCGAATTGAGTCCTGCGGAAATCAAAGGATGAGACGGTTGAGCATGGGATTATCCTTCACCAAGAATGAGAACACAACACCAAGAAAGATTTGAAGCCCTGCCTCACTCAAAAGAAGGATAGTAAGTGTATTTCATTATATAACGACAAGAATGTTCTTGCTATTCCTCGCAACTAACCCTCAGAGGCAAGAATGATCAAGATGGTGCGACTGAGTGCTGCAATGACGGACAACTACATGAGCCTCATGTCTCATCGCCTACTTAGTGCACCAAAGGAACATGCCAATGAAACTCAACGCAACAACTTATTCCAAACTAAGTTTATTGTGCAAGAACGCTACGTACACGTCATCATTGATTGAGGAAGCGTAGCAACCTCGCAAGTCTACACATGGTCGAGAAACTTGGCTTGACCACGACTCCACTTCACAACCTTACTCAATGGAATGGTTCAACTCAATTGGTAAGGTTCATGTAACACAAACTGTGCAAGTTCCTGTCTCCATTGGTTCATACCATGATCATGTTTGTTGTGATGTCATACCTATGGAATCATGTTCACTTTTATTAGGTAGACCTTGGTTATATGATGTTGATGCTATTCGCTATGGTAGAACCAATCAATATACTTTCAAGTTTAATGGAAAGAAATTGGTTTTGAATCCAATGACTCCTGCTGAGCTAGCCAAAATTAATGCAAAAAGAACTAATGGCAAAGGACATAAGGATGACAAATTTGTTAGTGGTGTACAACAATCTAAACCAATGTTCAAGAAAGAAATTCTTTTAAATAAGATTGTTTCCACATGATATTGCTTTGCGGACATCATTTCCTTGCCTCCTGTTGCCACTAACCTTTGCAGATCATGAGAAGGAGTCGAGGACGACTCCAATTCAAGAAGGGAGGATGATGAGGACATCACCAACATGGATACGACCAGCGGACCGCTACCCTCCTTCCTCTCCGGCTTCCCAATGACTACCGACGCTGCTCCATCTTCGTCACAAATGATCGACGCTGCGGCAACTTCGTCGCTGAGAGGCCTTAATCCAAAAGCTCAGTTATTCAAGCCCACATCAACAGACAAGGGCCTCGAGCACACACCCCGAGAACAGCCCACGCGTCAAGGAAGGCCCATATGGAAGCCCAAGATGCCAAAAAGCCCGATTCGGCCATCCAGCAGCATGGCAACTTCAAACGGGCATAACTTGGGCTCCCGGACTCCGTTTTCAACGTGCGACCACCCGTTTGAAAGCTTAGGAGATAAACTTTCCAATGGATCTAGCCCCACTTCCAAATTCACTCCAGAACGACAGGAAAATACGGAACAATGTCACGGGCCAGAAATTCAGGGTGCTGCATCACCTCACTTTTGGGCCTATGGCCCATGTATCTTAGGGTTTTGGTGGCCACCGCTGTTTTGGCTGCCCTACTCCTCCTGGCCGCCGCTATATATGTGGCCGCCACCGTTCTTTTACGCTTAGGTTTTGTTGTGTTTGGTAGACCCTTGTCGTCCCTCCTCGTTCAAGGCGTGTGTCGACTAGACCACCCGTGACGAGAAACAGAACCTCGCCTTTGTATCTTTGAGATTATTGGATTCAAATTGCTCTCACCTTGTTCTTGCTTGTTCTCGGTTGCAGCAGGTACAAGGATCGATCGGGTTTTGATTCGGTTGATCGCCTCGTGTGGTGACGTTGCGATTGCTTGGTTGCTGATCTCGTGGTTAGTAGCCGTTCCATCTACTTCGTGCACCATCAAGCCGACGTATCGTTCTCATCAGAAGATCCGGCCGACCCTAGTGCGCATCAAGTAGTATCAGAGCGACGGTTGCCTGGTGAGAACACCCTTATCTTTGTTTAGTTCATCTTGTTCGTCCTAGAGTCCAGAAAAACAGCCCCAAAAAAAACTGTTCGTCGTGTGTTTGATCTAATCCGAGCCCTTTGGCCTTTTACTATTACTGCCTAGGTTAATTCTTGTTGAATTTGCGTTATGTCGTCGATGTCGTTGCTGGTCTTAGTGTTTTGATCTTTAGAGTTTCGAGTTCTTGTCACGTTCTTGTCACCGAGTTGAACTCCATCACGTCGCCGCGTCCAATTCGGATCCTCCTCTGCCCAGTTCGGTATTTTGGTCATAACTCCCTCATACGAACTCGGATTTTGCTGTTCTTATACTTTCCTGAAAGCTTGAGAAATTATCTACAACTTTGTCCATTGTGAAACTTTCCAGAAACGCCGTCTTCTTGCCCAAAATCGCGTTGGATTGGAAACTATTTTCGTCCTGGATTTTCTGAGCAGTCTGTATTTCGGGGTCAATATCTCTGGCTTAACTTATCCAAAATAGACGTTCCATATATGCAAATTGATCAGCTCGAAAAGATCTACAACTTTCTAGTTATACGTTTTTGCATTGGAAGACAATAAAAATCCGAAAACAGCGTTTGAAGTTTCTGCATTGTAGATCTGTTTGCAGCAGGAAAAAAAAGTTTGAGTTGTAATTCATATGTGCCACTTTTTGATATAGAAGGAAGAAAAATAAAGAAAAAAGGCAAGTGCATATAAAAGAGCCGCACTAAAAGGTGAAAAAAAGAAGCCCTAGCTATTTGCTTGTGTCTTTGTGGTCATTACGTCATTGTTTCTGTGACTTCATTGGTGTCCAGGCTAGCGTCTCTAGTTTGGTCTAGCCTAGGACCAGCAAAGTACCGCCGTTGAACGTTCTTTCAACTTGTTTTGGCTAGTGTGGTTCTAGTATATCCTTTGCTACATATTATACCTATCCAAGCTCCACCTACTGATGTGACTTTGGGTCCCGATCTTTCGATGAGAACGATAACTTCGATTTGGAGGAATTGACTTTGACGATCCGACTACAACGTACGACGACGATGCGCCTTAGCAATCGCTAAACCAACTCCAGAGGGTTATTGATCTTGCCGTTAGCACGATCAACCTGAACACGAGGTTCGATTCCTGCATGCAACCGAAGAACAAGCAAGAACAAAGGTAAAGGCAATCTGAAATTGCAAATAAAGATGAACGATTCACAAGGTGGGGTTCTGAAACAAGGAGCTTCTTAGGCGGCTGTTGAGCACGTCTGGAAGACTCAAAATAGTAGCAATGGCTAAACTATCAAATAAACAAAACCCAAGTCCTAGATGAGGGTTTGGGTGGTTATTTATACTAGAGGAGCAGGAGGGGGCCTTCCATAGTAAAGGAAATCTAATACAACTCAAATCCAAAACACCAAGTCTTCTTTGACTCGAGTTTGACTCGGACTGGAAAAGCAATGTGTGGTTTTAGGCAGTTTCCGGACGCATCTGAAGGAATTTTGAGGTGGGGCCGGATCCTTTGGAAAGTAGACTCCGAGATCTTTCAAACGTGTACTCATGGGCCTCCAGACTCCTCCGGAATCAAAAGTTATGGCACTTTAAACTCAGTGCTGTTTCTGAGTTCGAATTGGACTCGAACTCGGACTGAAAAAGTGTTCCAGATTGTTTTGCGTTTTCCCGCTGACTCGAAGGGAATTTTGAGGTGATCTCAGATCCGTTTGAAAGAGGACGACCAGGGCTTTCGTTCTTGTACTCATAGACCTTCAGAAGCCTTCTAGAACAAAAGTTATGGTCGTTTGAAGTTGATGCTGTTGCGGAGGCCGAATCCGCGAATTTGCTGATTCCAAGTCCAACTTGCGCATATGATGATTGTGCTTTATGCTTGGCATTTGGAGGTTCTTCTCCTTGGTTCCTAAGGACAATAAGATCATCACAAGAATTAAATAGCATTCCATTCATATTATCACTAATGGGAAGGCTTTGGAACGCATTCACCTGATAACTAAACTGTCGTGCGCGAGCTCGAATAACCGGTCCTTGTATAATAGCAGCGAGTTCAAATTGATGTGTAGATGTGGTTGTATCCATGGAAGTGATGTCCTCATCATCCTCCCCTTCTTGCATTTGAGTCGTCCTCGACTCATGCTCACCTTTTTGCTCATCTGATAATTATCCACATAGCTCAACACTTCTTTCCAGCATATTATGACTTGATGAATGCTAGCACTCTTCGATGCTTTCTCCCCTCTTTGAAGGAAACCCGTTCTCAGTTTTGGACAAGCTGGAAACGAAGCAACCAACAAAAAGAACGTGTACACGGCGTAGATGTATATATCCCATATTTCATTGTTCTTTTGGATTCATGTGTGTTATTTTCAAAACAACACATGAGGAAATCAGATTTAAGCAAAGCACCTTTCCTCATAATTCTGCGATCGATTTGTGGTTATAAGTGAAGCATATAACATCAATATTAGCATGATTTAGTTTGCAACTTGATTTGCAAATATAAGTAAAGCACATATCTATTCTGACCTTTGATAAAGAATACTCATGTTTTGTGAGCGCATTCAATAACATGTTTTGTGGGCAAAACAACAAGTTCGCATCAAGTATGGCTCATTCATGTTATCAAATTGTAAACAAGCAAAATCAAGCCATTCCAATAATGGTGACACAATTTTAATTGGCTTCCACGCATCAACTACGACATGTTGATTTGTAATACAAGTTAATGTACTAAAATTCAACAATGTGGCAGCAAACTATGGGTATCACACTTATTAGGAAAATTTGATGGAGCCTCAAATGAAACAAGTTGTTGCTTACAACTAGAATTGCCCAAAATAGCAAGCTTCAATTCATCAAGTTTATCACAAGTTATGCATATTCAGTAAACAAGAAACTTGCCATCTATGCCATATTCACCAAATAAATTGAATTTAAAACAAGAGGCATAGGTGCTAGACAAAGACTTAAGAGATGAAATTTCAGAAATCTTGTCCATAGCACAAGTCAAACTAACAGGCTCATTCAACATGATATAGCACAAAACAATGGTAGGGGATATTCTAGCTATCACCTTCTTATGCGTAATCAGCACCACATGAGCAAAATTATAAGCATGCAATTCGTCATATGGTTCTACAATTGTGGCACAAGGTGGTAGTTCACAAGAGTTATGCATAGTAGGAATATACTCACCAATTTGATCCTTTTCTTGCTGTAAAAGCAGATCTGTACCATGGTCATTAGTTTCCTCCTCAGAAGAAGAAATATCAAAACTTTCACCGATAATGTTGGTATTTCTGCTTGTTGCGCCCTTCTTCAAAAGTAACCTGAATAGCGCATGGAACAACAACATGAGAACTAACCTGAAATAGATTGGATTGTGTTAGTAGAATCATCGTCACATATGCTATCCTCTACTTCACTCAAATTTTCTTGTATTTCTTTCACATTCTCAGTGTGTATGCTCTCATTCAGGTTTGGTGCAGTGCATGCCACAAGAGTAGCATTTAACTTTGTGTTAGCTTGAATTTTGGTTGATTGTCTTCTCTGTATCTTTCTTTCGGCTTCTCGTGAAAGATTAAGTAAACATGACAAAGAATTGAATTCTTTAGAAGATATCATGATCTGAATGTCGAAATCTAGTCCAAAATAAAAGTTATTCATGCGAGTCTTTTCGGTCTCTTCTAACCCCGAACGCAAAGATCTATGTTGAAATTCTTGGTAGTACTCATCCACTGTTTTACTACCTTGTTTTAGATGTTGCAATTCATTTCGTAATTGACGGGCAACATATGAAGGGACAAATCTAGCTCTCAGAATTTTCTTCAGTTTTGTCCATGTGCTAGGAATGTCCTGATTTTTACTCATATAATCATTCCACCAAATAGCAGCAAATCCAGAGAATCCACTAGTAACAACCCTAACCTTATCATGCCCAGGAATTTCATGTTTATCAAATGATTGTTCGACAGCTAATTCCCATGTAAGATAACCTTCAGGATCATATTTATCACTAAAAATGGGTACGGTAAACTTATTTTTGGTACATGTGCAATGCCGTTGTACCTTCCGTGGTGTTGAAGGTATGCTTGTACGTTCTCTCAGTATCTTGGAGTGTGAACTATCTCTTCTCCTAGGATCTTTGTTGGCCCAAGCGCTCTGACGTTGAGAACCCGCCATTGTTAGTGAAGACAAGAAACAAAATCACAAGTATAATGTTCTATCACTACATAGGATGTGGACAAAAGTCGTTCAACTCTCAAACTTTAACCAAAGCTCTTACAAGTTCTTACCATGCAGCAGGGTTGTCGGTGGTTGGCGGTATCAAAAGTTCTCCCAAGCTTGGATAAAGCGATTGCCAAGGGACCGAACAAGCGTCGAGGTAGAATATGTGGAGCTTGGTAGGCTATGTTAATTTCCTATGCAATCTGATAATTCTAGATTTTGTAATGATAAGTAATGATCCAAACTAGAATTCACAAGCCCTAGTTGCCGATCTCAAAGATATAAGTGAATTTCAAGGCAACACACACGCAAAGATAATGCAACTTAATGCAACCAATGGAATGAGCAAAAAAAATAAGAATAATTTCAGCACCAAAACTCGTGTTGCATAAGTTATGGAGAGACGCTAGCAAATTGCTTCAGAAAAAGGTAAAAGGGCACAAGATTGCTCACTACTTAATACAATTGCACAATCTGAAAATGACAAACACAAATTAGGGTTTTGATCAATGTAGTGCTGCCGGCCACTATTCTCTTTTCTTTTCTCTCTTTTTTTTTCTTTTTGGCCTTTTGGCTTTTTTTCTTTCTCTTCTTTTTTTTTTTGTGACTTTCGCCAACACTAGTATGAGCAAAGTTTTGGAATCCCTAACTTGATATCACAAGAGTTATGATAGTGCAACGTATCATAAGGAGCAACCCCAAGCAATTTCAAATTGCTAGTCTCAATTAGGATCAAAGTATTCATAAAGGATGAATTGGTTCCCAAAGGTATGTACACTGATATTTTGGAACTTTTATGGTTGTAGATGCTACTGGACTCAACCAACTCAAAGGAACAAAGCTAGAACACAAATTGAAGAAACAAACCCCAAATTCGCCAGAACTATGCAATAAGGTTGTTGCTGCAATTAAGGCTTGAGAATGACCGAATCAAGCTTACTCACAATGTAACAAAATGATGGCACTGTTCTAAGATTTAAAACAAGTATTCAAACACACAATTTGGAGCTCAGATGTAGAAGTTATGGCCAAAACACTAAGGTGCACAGATTCAAGAAAATTCAGCCGATCTGACCAAATCCGAATCCGAGTTAAATTCGGTTTGAAGGAGTCGAATCACGAAGGACACCAAAAACGTTTTTGTAGAGGACTCTTCAAGGATTCAGGAAAGTATAAAACTTCTCAATCGGAGTTCGGATGTGAGAGTTATGATCAAAATACCGAACCAATCTGGATTACAATTGCAACTTGCTTCCCAAATTTGATGTCAAGATTAATCAACCTTTTATATAGAATTAGATTTCGTGCCCAACTAGGTTTTTGTGGAGCTTGTCCCAAGGTTTCAGGAAAGTGAAAAAACACATGAATCGGAGCACGTATGCAAAAGTTATGAACAAAACAAAGAACTGGACAGATTGGAATAAAAGCTACGCGAAGGAAAAACGATCAGCAACTAAAACAAGGACTCTAATGGATCAAAACCTAACAAAACTCACTAAATTACCAGATTGAATCTAAAGGTTGAATTTTTTGTGGAGGATTTTCAATTTTGGACAGAAAACAAAAACTAATCTAGGGTCTTGAATCTCTCACCGAGCAACTTGGCGCTCGATACCACCCGATGTGACTTTGGGTCCCGATCTTTCGATGAGAACGATAACCGATTTGGAGGAATTGACTTTGACGATCCGACTACAACGTCTGACGACGATGCGCCTTAGCAATCGCTAAACCAACTCAGAGGGTTATTGATCTTGCCGTTAGCACGATCAACCTGAACACGAGGTTCGATTCCCATGCATGCAACCAAGAACAAGCAAGAACAAAGGTAAAGGCAATCTGAAATTGCAAATAAAGATGAGCGATTCACAAGGTGGGGTTCTGAAACAAGGAGCTTCTTAGGCGGTCATTGAGCACGCCTGGAAGACTCAAAATAGTAGCAATGGCTAAACTATCAAATAAACAAAACCCAAGTCCTAGATGAGGGTTTGGGTGGTTATTTATACTAGAGGAGCAGGAGGGGGCCTTCCATAGTAAAGGAAATCTAATACAACTCAAATCCAAAACACCAAGTCTTCTTTGACTCGAGTTTGACTCGGACTGGAAAAGCAATGTGTGGTTTTAGGCAGTTTCCGGACGCATCTGAAGGAATTTTGAGGTGGGGCCGGATCCTTTGGAAAGTAGACTCCGAGATCTTTCAAACGTGTACTCATGGGCCTCCAGACTCCTCCGGAATCAAAAGTTATGGCACTTTAAACTCAGTGCTGTTTCTGAGTTCGAATTGGACTCGAACTCGGACTGAAAAAGTGTTCCAGATTGTTTTACGTTTTCCCGCTGACTCGAAGGGAATTTTGAGGTGATCTCAGATCCGTTTGAAAGAGGACGACCAGGGCTTTCGTTCTTGCACTCATAGACCTCCAGAAGCCTTCTAGAACAAAAGTTATGGTCGTTTGAAGTTGATGCTGTTGCGGAGGCCGAATCCGCGAATTTGCTGATTCCAAGTCCAACTTGCGCATATGATGATTGTGCTTTATGCTTAGCATTTGGAGGTTCTTCTCCTTGGTTTCTAAGGACAATAAGATCATCACAAGAATTAAATAGCATTCCATTCATATTATCACTAATGGGAAGGCTTTGGAACGCATTCACCTGATAACTAAACTGTCGTGCGCGAGCTCGAATAACCGGTCCTTGTATAATAGCAGCGAGTTCAAATTGATGTGTAGATGTGGTTGTATCCATGGAAGTGATGTCCTCATCCCCTACTATTAACCACAGGAGAAGCACCTTACAATCGCTTTGTCACCCCTGAGTGCAGATTACCATCATCCACCGATTGAACCTTGAAAAAAGCTGCAGGGTAAGAATTGGTAAGAACTTGGTGTGAGCTTGAGCGTGTGAGATCCTCCATTGTCCACATATTAGTAGTTCATAGGAACTAATTCTCTTGTGAGTTCTCTGTTTGTTGCCCCTAACAATGGCAGGTTCACATATCAAGACAACTTACGAGGATGATACTGAGGATTGTCCATTCTTGACGGAAAGAGAAAAGAAATGCTTGCGAAAACATAAGCGAATTGAGTCCTCAGGAAATCAAAGGGTGAGACGGTTGAGCATGGGATTATCCTTCGACCAAGAATGAGAACACAACATCAAGAAAGATTTGAAGCCCGCCTCACTCAAAAAGAAGGATAGTAAGTGTATTTCATTATATAACGACAAGAATGTTCTTGCTATTCCTGCAACTAACCCTGAAGGCAAGAATGATCAAGATGGTGCGCACCTGAGTGCTGCAATGACGGACAACTACATGAGCCTCATGTCTCATCGCCTACTTAGTGCACCAGTGGAACATGCCAATGAAACTCAACGCAACAACTTATTCCAAACTAAGTTTATTGTGCAAGAACGCGCGGTACACGTCATCATTGATTGAGGAAACTGTAGCAACCTCGCAAGTCTACACATGGTCGAGAAACTTGGCTTGACCACGACTCCACTTCAGCAACCTTACTCAATGGAATGGTTCAACTCAATTGGTAAGGTTCAGGTAACACAAACTGTGCAAGTTCCTGTCTCCATTGGTTCATACCATGATCATGTTTGTTGTGATGTCATACCTATGGAATCATGTTCACTTTTATTAGGTAGACCTTGGTTATATGATGTTGATGCTATTCGCTATGGTAGAACCAATCAATATACTTTCAAGTTTAATGGAAAGAAATTGGTTTTGAATCCAATGACTCCTGCTGAGCTAGCCAAAATTAATGTAAAAAGAACTAATGGTAAAGGACATAAGGATGACAAATTTGTTAGTGGTGTACAACAATCTAAACCAATGTTCAAGAAAGAAATTCTTTTAAATAAGATTGTTTCTCACATGATATTGCTTTATGCACATCCATTTCCTTGCCTCCTGTTGCCACTAACCTTTTGCGGGATCATGAGAAGGAGTCGAGGACGACTCCAATTCAAGAAGGGAGGATGATGAGGACATCACCAACATGGATCGACCAGCGTGACCGCTACCCTCCTTCCTCTCCGCTTCTCCAATGACTACCGACGCTGCTCCATCTTCGTCACAAATGATCGACGCTATGGCAACTTCGTCGCTGAGAGGCCTTAATCCAAAAGCTCAGTTATTCAAGCCCACATCAACAGACAAGGGCCTCGAGCACACACCCCGAGAACAGCCCACGCGTCAAGGAAGGCCCATATGGAAGCCCAAGATGCCAAAAAGCCCGGTTCGGCCATCCAGCAGCATGGCAACTTCAAACGGGCATAACTTGGGCTCCCGGACTCCGTTTTCAGCGTGCGACCACCCGTTTGAAAGCTTAGGAGATAAGCTTTCGAATGGATCTAGCCCCACTTCCAAATTCACTCCAGAACGACAGGAAAATGCGGAACAATGTGACGGGCCAGAAATTCAGGGTGCTGCATCACCTCACTTTTGGGCCTATGGCCCATGTATCTTAGGGTTTTGGTAGCCACCGCTGTTTTGGCTGCCCTACCCCTCCTGGCCGCCGCTATATATGTGGCCGCCACCGTTCTTTTACGCTTAGGTTTTGTTGTGTTTTGGTAGACCCCTTGTGCGTCCTCCTCGTGTTCAAGCGTGTGTCGACTAGACCACCCGTGACGAAAAACAGAACCTCGCCTTTGTATCTTTGAGATTATTTGATTCGATTGCTCTCACCTTGTTCTTGCTTGTTCTCGCTTGCAGCGGTACAAGGATCGATCGGGTTTTCATTCGGTTGATCGCCTCGTGTGGTGACGTTGCGATTGCTTGGTTGCTGATCTCGTGGTTAGTAGCCGTTTCATCTACTTCGTGCACCATCAAAGCGACGTATCGTTCTCATCAGAAGATCAGGCCGACCCTAGTGCGCATCAGTTCAGCCTCAGCAAGAACAAAGACGGATTTTAAAGTGCCATAACTTTTTATTCCGGGAGGTTCTGGAGACCCATGAGTACACGTTTGAAAGATCTCGAGTATACTTTCCAAAGGATTTGGCCTCACCTCAAAATTCCTTCAGATGCGTCTAAAACTGCCAAAACCACACGTTGCTTTTTCCAAATCGAGTCAAACTTGAGTCAAAGTAGACTTGGTGTTTTGGATTTGAGTTGTATTAGATTTTCTTTGCTATGGAAGAGCCCCTCCTTCTCCTCTAGTATAAATAACCACCCAAACCCTCATCTAGGACTTGGGTTTTGTTTAGTTATGTTTAGCCTTTGCTACATACTGATAATCACGCGTGTCAACTAGACCTCCTGTTTTATCATTGCAGAACCCCACCGTTTGTGTTTCTTTCAGATTTGAGCTTAATATATATTTGCCAATTTAGTTGGTTGTTCATCTTATTCTTGCTATGTTCTTCGATTGCTTGCAGGAACAATAACCTTCGTGGTCAGGTTGATCGTGTCTCGGCGAGATCAATAACCATCTGAAGTTGGTGTATCGGTTGCTAAGGCCCATCGTCCTGGACGGTTATAGTCGGACCGTCAACATCGATTCCTACCAAATCGATAGTTACCCTCCTCTCATCGAAAGATCGGGACCCAAGTTCGTATCATTCTGGCATCAAGCATAGCTCATTCATGTTATCAAATTGTAAACAAGCAAAATCAAACCATTCCAATAATGGTGACACAATTTTAATTGGCTTCCACGCATCAACTACGACATGTTGATTTGTAATACAAGTTAATGTACTAAAATTCGAACAATGTGGCAGCAAGCTATGGGTATCACACATATTAGGAAAATTTGATGGACCGAACAAACGTACGAGGTAGAATATGTGGAGCTAGGTAGGCTTCAATTGTTTCCTATGCAATCTGATAATTCTAGTTGTTGTAATGATAAGTAATGATCCAAACTAGAATTCACAAGTCCTAGTTGCCGATCTCAAAGATATAAATGAATTTCAAGGTAACACACACGCAAAGATAATGAAACTTAATGCAACCAATGGAATGAGCTAAATAAGAATAATTCACCACCAACACTCGTGTTGCATAAGTTATGGAGAGACACTAGCTAATTGCATTAGAAAAGGTAAAAGGGCATAAGATTGCTCACTCCTTAATACAATTGCACAATCTGAAAATGACAAACACAAATTAGGGTTTTGATCAATGTAGTCTTCTTAGGCCACTATTCTCTTCTCTTTCTATCTCTTTTTTTTTCTTGGCCTTTTGGCTCTTTCTTTCTCTTTTTGGTGACTTTCGCCAACACTAGTATGAGCAAAGTTTTGGAATCCCTAACTTGATATCACAAGAGATATGATAATGCAACGTATCAAAAGGAGCAGCCCCAAGCAATTTCAAATCGCTAGTCTCAACTGGGATCAAAGTATTCGCAAAGGATGAATTGGTTCCCAAAGGTATGTGCACTAATATTTTAGAATTTTATGGTTGTAGACGCTACTGGACTCAACAAACTCAAAGGAACAAAGCTAGAACACAAATTGAAGAAACAAACTCAAATTCGGCCAGAACTATGCAATAAGGTTGTTGCTACAATTAAGGCATGGAAATGACCGAATCAAGCTTGCTCACAATGTAACAAAATGATGGTACTGTTCTAAACTTTAGAACAAGTATTCAAACACATAATTTGGAGCTCATATGTAGAAGTTATGGCCAAAACACTAAGGTGCACAGATTCAACAAAATTCAGCCGATCTGACCAAATCTGAATCCGAGTCAAATTCGGTTTGAAGGAGTCCGAATCACGAAGGACACCCCAAAATGTTTTTGTAGAGGACTCTTCAAGGATTCAGGAAAGTATAAAAACTTCTCAATCGGAGTTCGGATGTAAGCAGGGATTACAAAACCGTTTTTCAAAATTCGCGTCGAAATTCACGGCACGTTTCAGCCAAAAACATATAAAAAACCGCTCAACTGTCAAAACCGAAAGGTTTAAAATAAAAAATTTGAATTTTTTTGGAAAAAATCGAAAACCGTTCGGTTTTCAACGAAAAACCGCTCGGTTTTTGGCGAAAACCGACCCGGCCATATGAATGTTCGGCGAGAAACCGCGGTTTTTGGCGAAAAACCGCGGTTTTTCGCGAGAAACCGCTCACATAAATTTTTCCAAAATTTTAAAATTTTCAAATTTTCTTTTTTTATTAGAACGGTTTACCGAGCGGTTTTGAGTTTCGAACCATAGTGGTAAGGCCGGTTTTCACGGTTTTTGAGCGGTTTTCGACGAAATTGTGAACCCTGGATGTAAGAGTTATGATCAAAATACCGAACCGACCTGGATTGCAATTGCAACTTGCTTCCCGAATTTGATGTCAAGATTACACAACCTTTTAGATGGAATTAGATTTTGTGCCCAACTAGGTTTTTGTGGAGCTTGTCCCAAGATTTCAGGAAAGTGCAAACACACTTGAATCGGAGCTCGTATGCTGAAAGTTATGAACAAAACAAAGAACTAGACAGATTGAAATAAGAGCTACGCCGAAGAAAAAAAAGCGATCAACAACTAAAACAAGGACTCTAATGGATCAAAACCTAACAAAACACATTAAAATACCAGATTGAATCTAAAGGTTGAATTTTTGTGGAGGATTTTCAATTTTGGACAGAAAACAAAAACTAATCTAGGGTTCTAAATCTCTCACCGAGCAACTTGGCGCTCGATACCAATCGATGCATCCCTCCGGTGCATGCAGCGTGCCCTTCGCGCTCCACCAGAGTATGGCTCACGTGCCTCGCCTTGGCCATGGCGGATCGCCTAAGCAGCCCAGGCGTGGGCCTTGGCCCAACGAGTGAATACACACCTTGGCTACCATAGCCATGCCATAAGAGTCCCATGTGGCCCCCAAAAGACTAGCCTGATGGGGGGAGGGTTGCTCTCCCTTTTAAGGTGGTATTCTCTCCCCTCCACAAGCAAGGTGGTACTATCATTCCCACCCTCTTGTTTCGGGACCTAGCTCTGATACCAACAGATTTGACTTTGGGTCCCGATCTTTCGATGAGAGTGATAACTTCGATTTGGAGGAATTGACTTTGACGATCCGACTACAACGTACGACGACGATGCGCCTTAGCAATCGCTAAACCAACTCCAGAGGGTTATTGATCTTGCCGTTGGGACGATCAACCTGAACACGAGGTTCAATTCCTGCATGCAACCGAAGAACAAGCAAGAACAAAGGTAAAGGCAATCTGAAATTGCAAATAAAGATGAAGGATTGATAATGTGGGGTTCTGAAATAAGGAGCTTCTTAGGCGGCTGTTGAGCACGTCTGAAAGACACAAAATAGTAGCAATGGCTAAGCTATCAAATAAACAAAACCCAAAAACTAAAGGACGGTGGGAGCAAACAATATATAGATGTAAGTGGCGGCTAGGGAGCAGCTAGGGGCATGCAGCACCCATGGGGGGGCGGCCGAGGGGTTGCCCTAGCGTTACATGGCTTTGGGCCCAAAAGAAAGGTGGCGCTGCACCTGGAGTTTCTGGCCCGTGACATTCTTTTGCGATTTCCCGTTGCTCTAGGATGAATTTGGCACTGGGGCTGGATCCATTGGAAAGTAGACTCCGAGATATTTCAAACGTGTACTCATGGACCTCTAGGAACCTCCAGAATCAAAAGTTATGGACGTTTGAAGTTGATGTCAAGGAGGCCGAACCCGCAAATTTGCTGATTCCAAGTCCAACTTGCGCATATGATGATTGTGCTTTATGCTTGGCATTTGGAGGTTCTTCTCCTTGGTTCCTAAGGACAATAAGATCATCACAAGAATTAAATAGCATTCCGTTCTGTGAATCATTTGTATAAAAACTTAGGAGCAATTTACCGATAATTGAGTAGACGCGTTATCGAGCACGAGTTGTAGGTCCTTGTAAAACTTGTTGTGTATGAGAAGAACTACTCGGCGTGGTTGTGTCCTTGGTTGTGATATCCTCATCAAGTTTGCACAGGAGCGATACACCCAAAATGCACCGGGTTGCACTCCTATGTGTCGCCGGACTCATTGGAGCTTGTTTCGCTCGATTTTGCTCCGAAGTTAATCTCACACAAACCGGGATCCGAACAAGTGGACTTTGTGAATGTTTAACCCGAAGCGAAACACTCCGAAGACACACCGGATTGCCCTCGTAACTGTTGTCGGTCTTGTTGGAGCTTGTTTCATTCGAATTCGATTTGATGTTAATTTCGAAGAAGTTGAGATCCGAACAGGTGGATATTGTGAAAGTTTGCACTGGAGCGAAACACTCCCAAAATGCACCGGGTTGCACTCCAATGTGTCGCAGGTCTCATTGGAGCTTGTTTCGCTCGATTTCGCTCCGATGTTAATCTCATTCAAACCGGGATCCGGACAAGTGGACTTTCTGAATGTTTGCTCCGAAGCGAAAGACTCCGAAGACACATCGGATTACCCTTGAAAGTGTTGTCGGTCTTGTTGAGCTTGTTTCGTTCGAATTCGATTTGATGTTAATTTCGAACAAGTTGAGATCCGAACAGGTGGATTTTGTGAAAGTTTGCACCGGAGCGAAACACTGCCAAAATGCACCGGGTTGCACTCCTATGTGTCGCCGGTCTCATTGGAGCATGTTTCGCTCGATTTCGCTCTGATGGTAACTTCATTCAAACCGGGATCCGAACAAGTGGACTTTATGAATGTTTGCCCCGAAGCGAAACACTCCGAAGACACACCGGATTGCTCTCGTATGTGTTGTCGGTCTTGTTGAGCATGTTTCGTTCGAATTCGATTTGATGTTAATTTCGAACAAGTTGAGATCCAAACAGGTGGATTTTGTGAAAGTTTGCACCAGAGCGAAAAACTCCCAAAATGAACCGGGTTGCACTCCTAAGTGTCGCCGGTCTCATTGGAGCTTGTTTCGCTCGATTTCGCTCCGATGTTAATTTCATTCAAACCGGGATCCGAACAAGTGGACTTTGTGAATGTTTGCCCCGAAGCGAAACACTCCGAAGACACACCGGATTGCCCTCGTAAGTGTTGTCGGTCTTGTTGGAGCTTGTTTCGTTCGAATTCGATTTGATGTTAATTTCGAACAAGTTGAGATCCTAACAGGTGGATATTGTGAAAGTTTTAACCGGAGCAAAATACTCCCAAAATGCACCGGGTTGCACTCCTATGTGTCGCCGGTCTCATTGGAGCATGTTTCGCTCGATTTCGCTCCGATGTTAATTTCATTCAAACCGGGATCCGAACAAGTGGACTTTATGAATGTTTGCCCCGAAGCGAAACACTCCGAAGACACACCGGATTGCTCTCGTATGTGTTGTCGGTCTTGTTGAGCTTGTTTCGTTCGAATTCGATTTGATGTTAATTTCGAACAAGTTGAGATCCAAACATGTGGAGTTTGTGAAAGTTTGCACCAGAGCGAAACACTCCCAAAATGCACTGGGAAACTCCTATGTGTCGCCGGTCTCATTGGAGCATGTTTCGCTCGATTTTGCTCCGATGTTAACTTCATTCAAACTGGGATCCGAACAAGTGGACTTTATGAATGTTTGCCCCGAAGCGAAACACTCCGAAGACACACCGGATTGCTCTCGTATGTGTTGTCGGTCTTGTTGAGCTTGTTTCGTTCGAATTCGATTTGATGTTAATTTCGAACAAGTTGAGATCCAAACAGGTGGATTTTGTGAAAGTTTGCACCGGAGCGAAACACTCCCAGAATGCACCGGGTTGCACTCCTATGTGTCGCCGGTCTCATTGGAGCTTGTTTCGCTCGATTTTGCTCTAGTGGTAATTTCATTCAAAACGGGATCCGAACAAGTGGACTTTATGAAAGTTTGCCCCGAAGCGAAACACTCCGAAGACACACCGAATTGCCCTCGTAAGTGTTATGCATCTTGTTGGAGCTTGTTTGGTCGAATTCGATTTGATGTTAATTTCGAAGAAGTAGAGATCGTAACAGGTCGATTTTGTGAAAGTTTGCACAGGAGCGAAACACCCAAAATGCACCGGGTTGCACTCCTATGTGTCGCCGGTCTCATTGGAACTTGTTTCGCTCGATTTCGCTCCGATGTTAATCTCATTCAAACCGGGATCAGAACAAGTGGACTTTGTGAATGTTTGCCCGAAGCTAAACACTCCGAAGACACACCGGGTTGCCCTCGTAAGTGTTGTCGGTCTTGTTGGAGCTTGTTTCGTTCGAATTCGATTTGATGTTAATTTCGAACAAGTTGAGATCCGAACAGGAGGATATTGTGAATGTTTTAACCGGAGCGAAACACTCCCAAAATGCACCGGGTTGCACTCCTGTGTGTCGCCGGTCTCATTGGAGCAAGTTTCGCTCGATTTCGCTCCGATGTTAATTTCATTCAAACCGGGATCCGATCAAGTGGACTTTATGAATGTTTGCCCCGAAGCGAAACACTCCGAAGACACACCGGATTGCTCTCGTATGTGTTGTCGGTCTTGTTGAGCTTGTTTCGTTTGAATTCGATTTGATGTTAATTTCGAACAAGTTGAGATCCGAACAGGTGGATTTTGTGAAAGTTTGCACCGGAGCGAAACACTCCGAAAATGCACTGGGTTGCACTCCTATGTGTCGCCGATCTCATTGGAGTTTGTTTCGCTCGATTTCGCTTTGGTGGTAATCTCATTCAAAACGGGATCCGAACAAGTGGACTTTATGAAAGTTTGCCCGGCGAAACACTCAAGACACACCGGATTGCCCTCGTAAGTGTTATGCATCTTGTTGGAGCTTGTTTCGATCGAATTCGATTTGATGTTAATTTCAACAAGTTGAGATCCGAGCAGGTGGATTTTGTGAAAGTTTGCACCGAATGAAACACTCAAAATGCACCTAAGTTGCACTCCTATATGTCGCCGGTCTCATTGGAGCATGTTTCGCTCGATTTCGCTCCGATGTTAATTTCATTCAAACCGGGATCCGAACAAGTGGACTTTTTGAATGTTTGTCCCGAAGCGAAACACTCCGAAGACACACCGCATTGCTCTCGTATGTGTTGTCGGTCTTGTTGAGCTTGTTTCATTCGAATTCGATTTGATGATAATTTCGAACAAGTTGAGATCCGAATGGTGGATTTTGTGAAAATTTGCACAGGAGCGAAACACTCCCAAAATGCACCGAGTTGCACTCCTATGTGTCGCCGATCTCATTGGAGCTTGTTTCG
>JAYEVE010000837.1:0-47384 GCA_036346375.1 Guadua angustifolia | reverse complement strand
ATAACCACAAGATGATCCAAAATAGCAAGTAGCAAGATATTTAAAAGACCAACAATAAATATTAGAGTAATTTTTTCGCTGCCATTGCAACCACGTGCGACATGGAAACTACCATTGTGAATAGCACGCACTGCAAAGTACCATCTCGAAGACAAAACTGTTAGAGATAAGGAAACCAAAATCAAATATATAGGACTTATCTCTTTATGCGTATTGAATCCGAACTCTCTCATCACGTCATATATATATCGGGTGCCCCTCATTGTAAACAAGGAATCAATAAAGCGAGAGAATTACACCCCTATATCAGGCGTCTATTGTTTACTTCTCTGATTGCATCTACATCCGGAGATTGATCGCTGACGCTCGACGACGCTTTACAACACGCTATCGCACGAGTCTCTACCAGAAGGAGGATCGTCGACGACAACGAACGACTATTACCGGCGATTGATCATCCGATCCGATCTGCAATCAACTCGCCATCACGCCAAAGATCTACCGATTGCCGAAAAGTCCCACGCGACTTTATCCTACGCGATAGCTCGCAAATTTCGTACAAATCAAGGGATTAATTGGTATGAACTATTGATCCTGCAGATCATCGTGCCATATTTATAGATTAAGATCCTAAGCTAATCGCGATCTGAAGAGTATTACTATTAATCATCATCAATGAAAAGAAAAAAATGGCAGTCTGTGCGCTCCTCCTGCAGTTGCGGCTTCGAGCCTGTAGCTCACCCGCCGCTAGATGCCGCCGCTTCTCCACCGGAGAAAGCCGGCGCCGGCTTGATGCCCTCTGACCCGAAGTCGCTCCCCAGACGGCAACTCCGCGCCCGCCGCCCTGGCCGCCATCGCGCTGACAGCCGTCCCACCAGCCACGCCTGAAGCGCGTGATGCGCGCTACGGCCCTCGTCGTGCCTGAGGACGACACTCGGCCGAGCCGGGCACGCCCGAAGTCTCTCGGCTCGCCGCCGGTCGCCTCGATCTGCGCCCACGTCCGCGCACCGCCAGCTATCCTGTGCTTTGCTCCGCCATGTGGGCTCCGCCCGGCCGCTGTGTGGATTTTCCTCGGCCGTCGCTCGGCAGCCCCCGTATCGGCGACCAAATCTATGTGCTAGAAGCGCTGCATCGCCTCCCGCTTTTGGTGCTCACGCGAATCCGGTGGCGCTCGTGCGGATAAAGCTTTGCCCAGCAGCGCACGGAGGAATCTCTTGGCTGGCGGCGTTGGGAGTATTTTTCGGCGGCTAGGGTTTCTAGTCTCCTGGGGAGGCTCTTTGTACCAAGTGCCTAGATGGGTTTTGGGCCAGTCGGCTGAGCAGATTTTGGGCCAATAGCCCGAGCAGGCTAACTGGCAATGCGTCCGAATAGGTCTATTGGAGCAGGCTGTCGAGCGGGCCGAATAGGCCGTTCGGTCTCTGAATAAATCTAGAAATTAGATTTTTATTTATATGGGTTTCCGTAAAAGTTGGAAAATTTATATTAAGCATTAGAAGTTTTATGATCCGGTTTATTTTCTAGCTTTATGCCATGTTTATATGTGCTGAAATTTATTTCTCTCATATTTAAGTAGTTCTAAAAATTACTTAGTAATTAATGTAAACGCTAGAAAATTATGGAAATAATCGAGCTATCAAAATGGTTTTATGCTTGTGGGCATAAGTGGATAGGTTTTTATTTCAGTTTTGAAGGACGGATACATGACAATTGGTGTCTGAGAAAAACACACATGAGGCTAGGTTTCTTAATTGGCACCTGAATCGAAGCACTCCTCCTCATGTGAGCCCCTGCATAGTTGACTGCCAAGAGTCATGTTGACTAAGCATTCATTACATGATTTCATACCCAACTAGCAAAAGCCCCATAAGATTCTATTTTCATCATACAAGAATTATTTCACGTTGAAACTTATTCTCCTGTTAATTGGTAATTCTGGAAATTACTTAATAATTAGCAAAAAATTATGAGAAATGCTAGGAAGATCATGGATAATCCGTGATAATTATCTACTGAATAGATATAGACCATACTTTACTGATTCAATATGAATCATGCAAAACAATATTTTACCTAAAGTAAAATCGCTATTTGCTTGCATATAGGATATGTCTAATATCGCAAAGAAAGAATTTGCTGAGCTTGCCCTGAATGGCAACAATTATCTCACTTGGGCAATAGTTGCCAAAATCAACTTGACAGCCCGATCACTTGAGCCACAATTTCACGCCCTAAAGTCGGTGTTCTTCCTCCTCGAAATCGCTAATACGCAACTTTGCACTTCCGAGGCACCATCTCCATGCGGACCAAGGCCTAATATATGATGGAGGAGGACACCGCTCTATGGAATTCTCAAGAAACGATATAACTAGCAAAGATCCGCTTCTATCGCTGTAAGCACAACGTGAATGGACACTCCTACGCCCAAGATTTTAAGTCGCTGCAACAGATAACTCGCCATGCACAAGATTGTTGCAAAACTAGCATTTTGTGACCGTAAGATCACGTGTTTAAAAATTGACAAGACTTTGTGCACATTCCACCCTTAACATGAGGATACCGCAAGAACAAAGATCGCCATGCAAAGTACCGTAGTACTCGAGCCGATATGCATTCTGCTAGAAGGTAAAAGCATGATGAACTTCTAATGAAGAATCATCAAGTCCTACCTAGCGGGAGTCATGCATTGCTCAAGCACACGCAAATGATCAAGAAGCTAGCAATAGCCGAGGCCGCAGAAGGGTCAAATACGTAAAGGGATAAATGGAAGAATGACAAAAATCATAAAGGAAGAGGTAAATCCCAAAGGAAAATAAAAGAAAATGGATCAGTCACTTCCGTAAGAAAGGACCAACAAATAATGTCACGATCCTAAACAACCATGTCAGAAGTGTGGATGTACTAGTCATTGGTCACGTATATGTCGCACCCCAAAGCATTTGGTGGAGTTGTACATGAAATCCACTTGGAGATTCCAAGAATCAAGGAATAAGGCGAGGTGCACTTCACTTCTCAACCTTTTGTTGAAAATAAATGGAGTTGGATGATGATCAAGCCTCCGATCCCACGTAAGAATTTAAGAAGGGCCTCCTTGGTTATGGTGATACTCCCATGGAAGAGGATGATCTCATTGGGGATGAGTTGAAAGAATTCCGAAGAATAAAGATAAGTCCTAGGAGGACGATATAAATGATTTATATGGAGACTTGGAGTAGTCTCCCGCTTTTCTTTTTAGAGGCGATGTCGATATCCTTTAGAGACTCCTTAAGAGCCTCATTTATCGCTTTAGTCTTTGTGTTCCCGGATGAACAATGGTCTACGCCTCATATGGGCGATTATCACCAAATTAAATAAAATGTGATTTTCCCAGAAATTTATTTAATCATACTATGATATTTATGTTGCAATGAAAACCGTAAGTTTATGTTGCAATGAAAACCGTAAGTTTATGTTATGATGAAAACCATAGTTAAAACCCCGTAAATATTTAAGATCCGCATGATCGTCTCGATCATCCTCGGGTTGAATATGATGAGAAGAATAATAAATAATTTCCGCCATAATATAAAAACTACAGCCTTTCTTAAACTCGAAGCTTTTATGTGTATCGCATGTGCTAAAGGAAAGTGATAATTCGTCCTCTCATCTTAAAATTAGGGAAGAATCACCGAATTTCGGAGAGAATTCAAGGTGATATCTGTGGATCAATTTCACTCGCTTGCCCATTCAGATATTTCATGGTGCTAATAGATGCTTCTACTAGATGGTCCATGTATGTCTCTTATCTACTAGGAACCATGCCTTTGCTAAATTAATCGCCCAAATCATTAGATTAAGAGTCTCTTTTCCGAAGAAAGGATTAAGTCCATTCGAATGGACAATGTCAAGAAGTTTACCTCAAAAGCATTCAATGATTATTGTATGGCTCTAGGCATTAATGTAGAGCATTCTCAGATCCCATTTCCACACCCAAAATGGCCTTGCAGAGTCATTAATTAAGAGAGTAAAGCTTATTGCTTGGCCGCTCTTGCAGAATAATTGGCTTCCCACTAGTTGTTGGGGCCACGCAAAGAGTGTATATTGTGGTAATAATTCATCTTAGACCAACCGCATATTACGAATTTCCCTGCTGAGATAGTGCGTGGAAAAGAATTAAGTATTTCCCATCTGCTAAAAATCGGGTCAGGTCAGATGAGGACCCATGTGCCGTTGATCCCTACATAAGGCAACAATTATAGCTAGATTGATCAAATTTTACTAGATTTACAAGTTTTGACAAAGTTTAGCTAGAAATTAGTAAGGCAAGATATTGAGTAAATTTAACTACATTTACAAAGTTTAACTAGAACGGACCAAGTTTAGCAAAATGAACTAAATATCGTTAAATTCATCAAACTTAACTCTAGAGATAGTTAGTCTTGCTAGATTCACTAAGTCTCGCTAGAAATGACTAAGTTTAGCTAGATTGACTAAATGTAGCTAGTTTGAACAAGATTAGGTATAACAAACTAATATTAGCTAGATTGACTAAGTTCAACTCGATTCACAATGTTTAGCGAGAATACCTAAGTCAGCAGGAGGTGCCGAGGATACATCCCCATTGTGGCGTGTGCGGCGTTACCGAACTGTGGAAAGACAATGTTTTGCCCCATCGCTCGAACATTGCCTACAAATACAATGTATAAGTATTTTGAATTAATATATTCTCTAAATGCAATAGATTGAAGACTCGGACTTACTTGAATCGCCGCTTGTTGTTGTGCCCGGTATGAAGCGAGTACCTTGTCAGCGCTTTTGCATAATCATCACGCTAAGCACAGCCTCACGCAGCCTAGTAACCTCCAACTCCTGCTCCGAGGAGCGACGCTACCAACCCCGAGGTATGGGACGAAGAAGATCCCTCAACACCACACCACCGCCGAAGTCGATCACTCCAAAGGAACATGGAGTACCTTCAAAATGCGTGACCACAAAGGCTTGAGCACTTGAAATTATGACTTCATGAAATTTTAGAAGGTATGACATCTCACCGTCCATGGGCCTTGCCGCCTCCACTAGCATGCACAGCCACGCCAAGCGGTTCCTTCCTCCAATCATAGTCTTCACCATGGCGCTTGACCATTTCCTCGCCATATTTCTCCTACATAACCAAATAAGACAATTTAAATGGGAACTGCAAATCAAACAACTTAATTTGAATTGGATCAAAATTGTGACCACTAACCAGCCGATCAATAGTCGCTCGATCGCACACCGTCAGGTGTGTTGGGTCTCGACCTTTATGACCTTCCACGACACTTCAATATCACTCACCAACACCGGTCCGAGCCTCCTCAGAGACATAAGTTAGGTGCATACATATACTTGGTGACATGTATTTTGCAAAAGATTGCTACGGCCAGACTTATCATGCGCTTAGCTTTACGATATGTCCATCGGCGCCATACGTGTTCTTTGATTCTTTGCCTCGGCAGCCTCGATTTTTTTGACTTGGCGATGAACTCAGTGAAGCCCAACGCCGCAAAGAGCCCGTAAGCTTCGACGGTCCCCAACCATGGAATCATGACTCGCACAAAGATATTAATACATTAAAACAACATTACCAAGAAACGTTAAACTCAAATAGCTCCAATATTTATTGTTTTACCTGCATGTACCGCTCTCGGCCAAGTAACTTCGAAGACCGCGAGTCCTGTTAATTCGCTGCCCTTTAATGCACCTCAAGTAAAGATTTGTTGCTTGAATCCGAGCATTAGACAATGCATCTTTGGTCACCCGACGGCATTTACATGGAAAACTCTACGAGCATGCTCCATGTTTGCACCGCCACCAAACGGTAACGCTTCGCAATTGTTCATCGAAAGAATAGTTAGAATAGTAAAGAATCGACAGCTTGAACCAATACCAACCGGCACGAGAATCTTACCCAAAAGTCACTCCAAACCGCCTCGAGCATTCAAGTGCTCGGCATTAGAGCAAGGGTAATGATCCCAACTATTAGCAACAAATTGCTCGCCATTGGTCAGTGACCAACCCGGTAGTGCAAACGATGAGAGGTTACCTAGCACGAGTTAACTCCGCCTATGGTGCCCTCCTCCACAAACCCCGAGATCATCCCATGAACTGCAAGACATATAAATGATATAGTTCCAGTTCGAAAGAAATGAAATAAGACATGGTTTAGAAAATACAAACCTATCACCAACAGTGTGATCACAACCTTGTCCTCCTCCCGCTCAGGCGCCGGAGGGGGGATAGTATGGCTCCTCCTAAACCTCGACGGGCTCCTAGAGAACCCCTGGTCAGATCCCCACCCATTGGGTCCTCATCCCCTTAGCCCACATCGGCCTCCCGATCCTCATCGATCCCAGCTACAACAACAATAATAATGAATGAATAAAGAAGATAATAATCAAATAAATTATGAGAATATAACATTCTAGTTTACTGCGCCAACATCACCTCCCGATCCTCCTCAATCCCAACTACAAGAACAATAATAATGAATGAATAAAGAAGATAATAATCAAATAAATTAAGAGAATATTTACTCAAGATCAACATCCATGGCAGCCTACTTCTTCCTCCGTCAGCCTCATCCCGCAAAATAATACAAGACAGCTTATATTTATGTCATATTTATGTTTTGACATGAAGTACATATCAAAAGCTTAGTTACCTCTCCACTCGCAAAGGAATACTACGACTCGAACTCAGCTCCATCGACTCAACAAAGCACGCCGCCTACTTGCGCTTGAAGAGCTACCCTCAAACAAGGCCTCCTCGTCATGAATCCATCGACTTCCTCCTACCATCGAGGAATCCTTCGCCACCGCTTGATCGATTGGGGCATCCTGTTGAAAGAAAAATATCAAGTTAGTACAACAACAATAATAATGAACGAATGAACAAGATAATAAACACACAACATTACTTGTCAAAATTCATCAATGTCGCGATGATGTAGTCTCCTTCTTTCTAAGGGACGACTTGTTACTTTTTTCTTGATTGGTTGTCTTTTCCATTTCTCGTGAATCGTTATATCTCCACGGTCTCCGACTAAAGAATCGAGACTGACCACTCTATATCAAAAGTGCTTGGCAATCTTCATCTTGAAAACCTCAACAACCTCCATGGCCTCCAAATTGCTATCAAGATAACCAAAGATCACCAGAGTATGTAACCGCTCGGGATTCACTTTGTACACAACCCACCAAGCACTCGGCCTTGTGCATGGATATGGCATATAATACACCGCTCAACTTGGTGAGCAAGGATAAAATTGTCATAGCCATGTAGTCGTTTCATTGTGTTTGACTTCTACCATCCCATACTGGTTTTGATGAGTCCCATGTTTGCTATCAAACCAAACACAATCGAAAAAGACTACTTTGAGCTCCTTATTCCCTGCAAACTTGAACTCGAGGATGTTTTGAATGATTCCATAGAAATTTGTTTCGATCCCTTGTGCATCGATTGCCCTAGTTACAACTCCAGTATTTGTTGTGGCCGCAAGGGGACGACCAGCTTCAAATTTGGTTGAACGGAACCGAAACCCATTCACGTCAGATCACCCACAACTTTTTAACAAGCATGCAGAAATAGGATAGTCAAGCAAGTCCTCATGGACGCCCCATATTTCACTTAACCGCCAACAAAATATGATTCAAAGTTGTATAAGATTTATAATATATTGAAACGTAACATTACGTAATATTATAGGATGTGAAGGTGTTACATGATCTCGAACCAAGTGATGAAATTAGGGCCCCCATTTAATCCATCTCGACGCATCGTATTAAGTTGCTTGGCGCTTGGTTGATTGAATAGACGCCCGCCTACTTATCGAATTCATCAGAAATAAAAATGTAAATGGATACATAAATGAATGATGTCTTCGGCAAGATAGCTTGATTGACATGTACAAAGTAAACGCTTACGTGAAATATTGTTCCATCTCTTCCATATTGGAGCACATGTACAACAAAGCGCATTTCTTTTCTTTCAAGTGTAATAGTAAGCAAGGCAACTACCAACGGTAGTACCTCTCCATTGGAAAATATGTAGGTCACTACAAGGTGTCTCTTCATCTACATGGTACCGCATCGTGGGAGCATTGACTTTGTGTTCCTCTCGCAAAGTATACACTCGAGAAGTATGATATCTCTTTTAGAGAAAATGCTTCAATGCACCCTTCAACTCTTGCCTTATTGCCAACCATAGCTCAAGTTTTTTAGAGCTCTTTCAATGTGATACATCCACCTATATCGAATAGGCCACCTACCTTAGCTTCAGAAGGTAGATGAACAAGTAGATGTTGCATTGGATTGAAAAACCCTGAGGGAATATTTTTTCCATCTTGCATACAAGCACTGGTATCTCTTTCTCCAATCTCTCCATCATGTCTTTCGATATTTCTTTAGCACATAATTGTCTATAGAAATAACTTAGCTTAGCTAGCACCTTCCACACATTATCATTAAGATACCCACGAAACATTACAAGCAGGAGTCTTTCCATGATTATGTGGTAATCGTGGCTCTTCAACCCATTTAGCTTCCCTGTATTCACATTCACAGCTTGTCTCAATCCCGCTGCGTAACCATCGGGAAATTTCAATTTTCTCATCCACCTCAACACTTCTTTCTTTTCTTTAGGTTTAAGGCAAAATGGAGCGCGTGGCTTACCCCCTGCTTCGGTGAGCTCAAGTGTTGGCCGGTTACAGATCTCTGCTAAGTCTCTTCGGGCCTTTAGGTTGTCTTTTGTCTTGTCCGTCATATCCATGACCGTGCTTATAATGCTTTCACCAACGTTACGTTCCTGATGCATGACGTCAATGTTGTGCATCAGAATTAAGGCCTTCGATATGGGAGCTCCCATAATCCACAAATGTGAGTCCAGCTTGTGCTCCTCTCCAAACCCTTCAAACCCATCTTCTTTCTCCACCAATTTACTCAAAGATATCAGCAATTTCGCCCGCTTAGATGTTTCGCGGACCTTTCTCGACAACTATGTCCTTACGGAAGGCATTCCTCCGAACCTAAAGGCGTGTCTCAGGCGGTGAAATGCCTATGGCAATCGAGGTAATGATCTTTCCACCATTTACAAGGCGAAAATAATCGGTTCCAACCACAGATCGGACATGTCAAATTTCCATGACAGCTCGCCAAAAAAAAATACCATAGGCCATGAAATCATGGATGCATTCACAAGTATGCAACACGAAGGTTGAATTTCGCTTTCTAGCGGTCATACGCCTCTACCCTCGTCCATAATTTTTTCAGCTCTTCGATCAAGGGTTTGAGCATCACATTGAGACACTTTCCGTGATGTTCGGGGCCGTATGATGAGGCACAGAACATAAACTCATATTTCATGCAAAGGGAAGGTAGAAGGTTGTATGGAATAGCAAAGATCGCCAAGACGAGTATGATGCAACGGTTGTGTTGAAAGGCGTGAAACCATCGGTCGCCAACCCAATGCGAACATTTCTCGTGATCCTCGCTAAGTCCTCGCAAAGCTATCTAGAGCCTTCCATGCCTCACTATCCGACGGTGCACCATTATTCGCTGCTCACGCGACACCTTCTTTGTGCCACCACATGTGCCCGCACTTCGCTTTGAGATAAACAACCGCTTCAAATTTAGGTGTGAGAGGCATGTACCGGTTGCTTTTGTGCAACATCGGTCGTTACCTTTTCACCTTCTTCGCTCACTACCTCGACAAATCTTGGTTTTTACACACTAAGCAATGCTTTCTTTCTCATGCTCCTTCTAGAAAAGCATGCGCTTATCCTTGCACACATCAATCTTCTCATACTTCATACCGAGACCGCATAACAACTTCTTAGATCGGTACATGTCTCTAGGCATCTTATGATTCACCGACAAGATATCGTAGATCAATTCCACGAGATCATTGTAACAATTATTGAAAAGAAATACTTGGACTTAATGGCCATGAGTCACACACAAAAGCAAGCTGGGTCACTTTCGTGTGTTCGCAGGCAATGCTCTTCGTAAGCTTTAAGTAGCTCAAAGAACTCCCGAACCTCACGTGTTGGCGGATCCTCCGAGTCTACGTTAATCTCGACGCAAAGCTTCTAGCATCTCATCCATCCTATCATCGCCCGCCTATCATCTTCCTCTTCAACCGCAACTTCGTGTCCTTGAGCACGTGACTCACTATGATGTACCCACAACTCAAAGCTTGGCATGAAACCGAACCGACACAAGCAGAGACATCGATTTTTGTCCCGGGGTGGAAATTACGACACTTGCTGCATGGGCACTTCACCTTAACAAGATTAGACATAGAGAAGGCATGGTCGACAAAAGCGTAGCCTTGACCGCTCACTCAATGCGAGTGAGCCCCACTTTTCTCCCAACCTTCATACATCCATCGGCGGTCGCCACCCATACTTGAGGCTTTATAGGTTAAATCAACAGTTATAAGGTTTATTTTGTTTCTATATATCACGACCCTACATCTTTAGGAAATGATATGTCCTAAACCCACCTAGAGTAGTCGACAAAGCGTGATTTATGACGAGCTCAGAGTCAATGAATTTCGGTAGCATAATTCTCGCTGTTCTCCACCGCACGCCCGGATATGGTGCAGAGGAGAACAACAGGTTATGACGCCAATTTCATTCGTGACTCGTGGCTCGCCATAAATACCGCACTTTGTCATCCACTCGAGGTCAGCCCAAAAGGATACTCGATTCGAAGACATCTCACATGTGACACATGTGAGACATGCCGATCCAAACGGGTGACGATAGGTTTCGTGACACTATGTGATTTGAAATCAAAATAAAAATCCGACGATAATCCATTACTCAAATATATATTTATAAGCACAAAATGGATATATAAATTTTAAATAAATAAACATGTGACAAATCAATATATCAAATTTATCTTTATATCTAAACAATTATAGTTCGCAGGATTAAAGTGTGCTCATCGGTACTGGGAGAATGGAGAAGCAATAAACCAACATAACTCTCGCTTGCCTATCGCTAGGACTCTCAAACCAAGAGGAACAGATAATGCGCTTCAAATCTTATACATACAACATGCAAGACATTGGCATCCATGCAATAGCATTCACAAGGTGTAATAATTTTAAAGTAAGTCTTGAATTAATCCAAAGAAGATGTTATAAGTGCCCCATCATACCATGGAATCCGAATAAAAAGACGGAGCCTTATCGCAAATATTAACGCCGGCTTGGGTTTTTCCGACGTTAATTAACTAATTACCCCATTAATTAACTAATTACCCCACAAGATTCCATAGAGCCATGCATCCATAAGTTTATTAGGGAAACAGGATATCGACCTTCAAGCTTGTGGCCGCCGAGAGGAGGAGGACGCCACGAGGACGAGGTCGCCACTGCCCGGTGGAGAGGAGGTCGCGGCAGGCGGCGCGCGCGCGGTCCGTAGGGCGCCGGGCGACGCGGCGGCGTGGGTGGGCGGTGGGCAATGCAAGCGGCGGGGTGGCGCGCTACGGCGGTCAGGCCGGGCGGCGGTCGACGCCGGGCGATGGGCGCGCGGCAAGGGGCAGACACGGCGTAGGGTAGCGCAGCGCGGCGTGGGCGGCGCGGCTGGCGCTGGCGGCGAGGCGGCGAGGGCGCAGACGGCGAGGCGGCGAGGCGAGGCGCTACAAGATTTCGCCAGCAGCGATTGGGCGCGGCAAGCTTAAAAGGCGGTCTTATGGCAAATATTATCGCCGCTCGGCTTTTGGCCGACGCCAATTAGCTAATTAACGCCGCCAAGGAATAAGCCGACGCATTGATTAATTAACGCCGCTTATTCCTTGGCCAACGCATTAATATGGTCGACGCACTTTTCTGCTTCGTAGTGCCGCTAAAGCGCGCGCAGAGAACAATCGGAGGGACGCCGCTAGAGGACCAGAGAAATGAGGGACAACCAAGAATTGAGGCCGATTCGAAGTTTTTATCTAGTTGCATTTGGTGGGTAAATACCCTCAGTAATCGCGCTCGGCCTTGGGAGCAACAAGGTATAGCTCTCGTCCATAGTTCGGCTTTGCTGTTTCCTCACGACGAGCAGAATTTATCGCTTTGAGAAGCTCGAGTGTTTGGTCTAAACAAGAAGCTAAATCTCTACTACTTCTAATTTCGAGTTGGTGGCGGTCCGTTTCTACAATTTCTTCCCCAAACTACCCCACAAACCCCAAACAGCATTTCGCTTACAGTGCCCCCACAAACATTCATATCTGATCATATGACTTAAACCACTTGCCATGAGGGCATTTCTATCTTTACACGCCCCACAAAACCCGAACGGCATTTCCGCTTCCCGCAGCCGAGAGCAGCGCCTCAGATTCTCACTCCCGATTCGATTCCAGCCCGCTGTCGCCAAACCCTAGGTTACGCCTATGCGCCGGACGACGCTGGCGGCGGCGGAGGCGCGAGCCCCTTGAGCGAAAGCACCGTGGCGGATCGGCGAGGATCGCCTCGCCTCCGAAGTCGAGGGAGGCGCAGTGATCGCCGAGTACCCGCACTGTATGCAAACAGCATTTCGTCTTCCCGCAGCCGAGAGCAAGGCTCAGATTCCTCACTCCCGATTCGATCCAATTTCACCGCGACCGACGACGACGCCACAACAACCCTAGGCTACCATGCCTATGCGACGACGCCTGGCGGCGGCGGAGGCGCGGCCCTTGAGCGGGCGCGGGGCGGATCGACGAGAGGATCAGCCTCCCTCCGCAAGTCGAGGGAGGCGCAGGATCGCCGAGTACCCGCACTAAGGCGCCGACAAGCGGTCATGAAGCGACTCCTACCGGGTATGTCGCGCCATTTCTTCCTACCCCCAAGTTTATCGTGGTTTGTTTCAACTAAGTTAGTTGCTTATCGATAATTAGAAGTATTAGAGATAAGTTGCTTATCGATAATTAGAAGTATTAGAGATAAGTTAGTTCAGATATTTTTACAAATATTTTTGTTATTCCGCTGGAATCGCTCTCTATATAAGTTTTTTCAGCTGGTGTGTGTGCCCTTTATTGAGTCATCGCCTCCTCTCCGCCGGTTCTTGATTCCTTAGTAATGGTCTCTTGATCCTTTGTTTTTCCATTCTGCGTTAATGGTCTCTTGATGGAGCAGATTGGTTTGATGAGTGATTTGTGGGTCTTGCATTGTTTTTTCCATTTTACGTTAATGGTCTCTTGATGGAGCAGATTGTTTTGATGAGTGATTTGTGGGTCTTGCAGGATTGCCGGGAGGTTGCACCCATACGAGTGCCGGGAGGCTTCGACTGTCCAAGCCCAACAAGTACTGGTGTGTGTGCCCTTTCTTGAGTCATCGCTCCCTCCGCCGGTTCTTGATTCCTTGGTAATGGTCTCTTGATCCTTTGTTTTTCCATTCTGCGTTAATGGTCTCTTGATGGATCAGATTGGTTTGACGAGTGCCGGGAGGCTTCGACTGTCCAAGCCCAACAAGTACTGGGTCGAGAGCTCCCAGAAGAGGGTGAGTCCTTTGGCTTAGTTCCTCTGTTAAATCTCAGATGTGCGTAGCTTTATGTATGCTTGAAACGAAGCTTAGGATCTGGGATCATCGCTGTACAGTGTAGTACCACATGCTGTTTTAAGCCCAAATACTAAATTGCTTTGTACAGCCAAGATTACCTCATGGCTGTAGTACGCCCATTGATTAGTATTTGGGCTTGGTATTGCTGTTGATATGTGTAAAAGCTCAAATTAGTTAGCAATTCTGCGTTAATGGTCTCTTGATGGAGCAGATTGGTTTGATGAGTGATTTGTGGGTCTTGCATTGTTTTTTCCATTCTGCGTTAATGGTCTCTTGATGGAGTAGATTGGTTTGATGAGTGATTTGTGGGTCTTGTAGGATTGCTGGGAGGTTGCACCCATACGAGTGCCGGGAGGCTTCGACTGTCCAAGCCCAACAAGTACTGGGTCGAGAGCTCCCAGAAGAGGGTGAGTCTTTTGGCTTAGTTCCTCTGTTAAATCTCAGATGTGTGTACCTTTATTTATGGTTGAAACGAAGCTTAGGATCTGGGATCATCGCTGTACAGTGTAGCTACCACATGCTGTTTTAAGCCCAAATACTAAATTGCTTTGTACAGCCAAGATTACCTCATGGCTGTAGTACGCCCATTGATTAGTATTTGGGCTTGGTATTGCTGTTGATATGTGTAAAAGCTCAAATTAGTTAGCATAAAACCACAGAATTATTGTTGCTGTTGGTAACATAGCATAATTGTATTGCTTAGTAGTACTTTTAGTAATAGCTGACCTGGTTTGATTGGCCCATGAATAACAAGGATCAAACGTGCTGAAAATAATACCTCATAGGACATGTTGTCAACATCCATCCGCATGTCGCTATGCTGATCATGGGAGGCAAAATCACCAAGTAATAGATTTGTCTCCAGCACAAGCAATTGCTGCCAAAATGTTATCCAAATTTTCAGTGAAAAGGTAGACGATGAGAAAATATAGGGCATGAAGGCAAACCAACTAACCTCATAAGTCAGTTCAGCCTCTTGTTCACAACTTATGCAATGTTTACTGAATTTGCAAACTTGAAAGTTTATCTTTGTAATTAGCAAGATCTGAAAACACAAGTTTTCAGTTTGTTTTCACTTTTACCAAAATTGATGCAGCAGCTAAAATAGATAGGAATTAACTTGTGCCCTTTTGATCTTTGGTTTTTAGTACCCTTTTGATCTGCAAAGTAATGCATTGAAACCAACTAACCTCATAAGTCAGTTCAGCCTCTTGTTCACAACTTATGCAATCTATAATCAAAATCACCAAGTAATAGATTTGTCTCCAGCACAAGCAATTTCTGCCAAAATGTTATCCAAATTTTCAGTGAAAAGGTAGACAATGAGAAAATATAGGGCATGAAGGCAAACCAACTAACCTCATAAGTCAGTTGAGCCTCTTGTTCACAACTTATGCAATGTTTACTGAATTTGCAAACTTGAAAGTTTATCTTTGTAAATTAGCAAGATCTGAAAACACAAGTTTTCAGTTTGTTTTCACTTTTTACCAAAATTGATGCAGCAGCTAAAACAGATAGGAATTAACTTGTGCCCTTTTGATCTTTGGTTTTTAGTACCCTTTTGATCTGCAAAGTAATGCATTGAAACCAACTAACCTCATAAGTCAGTCCAGCCTCTTGTTCACAACTTATGCAATCTATAATCATGTTCTGATGATTTTTTGTATCTTATTTGCTGGACACATGTTTCATTTTGGTGGGTTCTGATTCTCTTTCTTGTTAAATCAGCATGAGTCATAAACCAATTGTTGATGTCATTTTTTTACTTTTACAGAAGAAGTGTGATCTTAAAGCTAACTAGCATCTTGCTTACTAGAAACTTTTGTGCATGAAGGAGTATGTATGTATAGATTGTTAGGAACCCCTAATTTGATAGACTTAAACATGAATCTTCTAGGATATTTTGGTATAAGCCAACATACAAAATTCATTAGTCAAGAATATTTTGGTATAAGCCAACATACAAAATTCATGAGTCGAGAATATTTTGGTATAATAAGCCAACATACAAATAAAACATCCTAAAAGTGTGTGACAGAAGTTCTGCACTTTTATCAAATTATTCAATTATTCCTCCGAATCCCCATGATTGAAGCATGAAGTATCACTGAAAAGTTCTGGTACATTCTTTATGCAATCATTAATTTTAGAGGTGTGACACCAATTTATATTCCTACTTTTTTATCAGTAACTGTACCTTCAAGAATACATTTAAAAATAAGTTGGTGATGTCCTGTTCATCTAAAAATAAGCATATTTCTTATGAAGCTTGCGCACAAATCACAAACTCCAATATTGAAAAGTATGCTCCGGGCTGGCCAGTCAAACTCATCTTACTACCAGCTAACAGGATAACCCGGGAGAATTAACAGAAAAAAGTTGTAGTTTCAACTGCAATTAGCTATGACTGGTTAATTAGCAGCCTCTTGAAATGTTCATCCGATCCCGTTGTTCGTACCATACAATTGTATTCTTATCTGGCCACATCATGCAGAAGATGCTGCATATATATATGTTCTCATTTGGGGTTTGCTTGTTGAGTTATTTCAGGGGAATATATAGTCCAGATATCTTGGGGTACCATGCAGCTAGCCACTCTCTACTTAGGCGCAGTACTGAAAATGACGTGTTTTTTGTTCAGTTAGGTGCAGGTGCAGCGACAGCTAGCTATACCATAGTCAAACTTATGCTCTACCAAATAATTGCATCACTGGATTCCTGCCTAATCAGCGATCAGCAAGAACAAGTTATGCTGACACCGTGCAATAAATAACGCATTGTATCAGTTATATGCTTAATAATACCTGACCTTAATTTGATGCATAATAATACCTATGCTTTCTGCTTTTCTTGTAACTTGCCGTGCCTTCAATTTCAAATGCTTTTGAGTTGACAGCAAAAGTTAAAATAGGAGCTATCTAATCCTGTACCACAACTGCATAATTCATATTGTGTATCCGCAGATTGTTTTTCCTGTACAATCTCAAGTTGTCTCGCTTTGTGAATTGACATGTGATGCTAAATCTTGACATTCCTCTCAGGTTTTGTTCAAGCAATTGGGTTGAAGACAGAGGATTTTCGAGAAGCTCAAAGGTATTGATTGTTCTATTCCATTACATGGTTGGCTTGTGGCTGTGAATTTTGTTCAAAGATAAATGTTCCATGTCCTAATTAGGAAAATGCCGTGGGTTCCAAACTTCCAATGTCATACTGAGATTAGTTTATTGTGCAGTAAATTGATAGAAATGTGGAATGATGTTTTGGTTTGCATATTAATTACTAATCAGTCCAGTCGTTGGAGTAGGACTAACTCGATATATATGCAACCTGCACTTCAGTTTCTGTATTATGGAGTAGGACTAACTCGATATATGTGCAACCTGCACTTCAGTTTCTGTTTTTTCATATTAGCTTCGAATTTGGAATTGCACTATGTCTGATGGTTGTTCTGCAACATGTTACTTTTTTTATGCCTTTTATTTAGCACATATTGTGTTTTGTACATCTTAGCACATATTGTCTGATGGCTGTGAGTCATGCTCTTCTGTTTATTGATCTGTAACAATTCTTTAATTTAAGTTTATTGATCTGTAACAATTCTTCTGGTTATTGATCTGGCCATTGCAATTTCATTTCTTTAGTAGTATCTATTTATGTTTAGTGAGGAACGTATATCATTGATGTGTAGGAATCAAGCAAATGCATAGCAGCATTTGTGATTTGTTTTTCTTTTCCTGGAGATGCTTGGTTTTTCTTTTCCATAGGTCTGTGAGGTTTAGTGAGGAACATATATCTCCGTCCCTTTTCTACAATCAATAGCTCTGTGGACAAATTAATTTATGTGATGCTAAATCTTGACATTACTCTCAGGTTTTGTTCAAGCAATTGGGTTGAAGACAGAGGATTTTCGAGAAGCTCAAAGGTATTGATTGTTCTATTCCATTACATGGTTGGCTTGTGGTTGTGAATTTTTTCAAAGATAAATGTTCCATGTCCTAATTAGGAAAATACCGTAAGTTCCAAACTTCCAATGTCATACCGAGATTAGTTTATTGCGCAGTAAATTGATAGAAATGTGGAATGATGTTTTGGTTTGGATATTAATTACTAATCAGTCCAGTCGTTGGAGTAGGACTAACTCGATATATATGCAACCTGCACTTCAGTTTCTGTATTATGGAGTAGGACTAACTCGATGTATGTGCAACCTGCACTTCAGTTTCTGTATTTTCAGATTAGCTTGGAATTTGGAATTGCACTATGTTTGATGGTTGTTCTGCAACATGTTACTTTTTTTATGCCTTTTATTTAGCACATATTGTGTTTTGTACATCTTAGCACATATTGTCTGATGGCTGTGAGTCATGCTCTTCTGTTTATTGATCTGTAACAATTCTTTAATTTAAGTTTATTGATCTGTAACAATTCTTCTGGTTATTGATCTGGCCATTGCAATTTCATTCCTTTAGTAGTATCTATTTATGTTTAGTGAGGAACATATATCATTGATGTGTAGGAATCAGCTTAATGCATAGCAGCATTTGTGATTTGTTTTTCTTTTCCTGGAGGTGCTTGGTTTTTCTTTTTCCATAGGTCTGTGAGGTTTAGTGAGGAACATATATCTCCGCCCTTTTCTACAATCAGTAGCTCTGTGGACAAATTAATTTATGTTTGACCGGTGTTTGTATTCGACAAAGATTGTTGTCGCTGTGCTGCTGCTTCTGCTACTGCTGATCAGAACATTCTCCTGACATCTCGAAGAACAGTTCAGGTTAGTTCTTTTATCTTTCCACTTTTTTCTGTGTGTTCCTTAGAAGATGATGTGTTAGGAGTTGATGCTTCGATTGGAGTACTGGACAATGACTGATTGGTAATATATTTGCAGTTTTATGTGTTTGAAAAGTTTATCTTTCTGTTTGTGTGGTAATATATTTGCAGTTTTACGTGTTCTTTGAAATCAGATGGCATGTCTCAATGTAAAGACCAAACAGTACTTACTTGTTCAAGTAAACAAAGGATTTACACTACATGTTCAACTGTGATAGATCCAACTAGGCATGTGGTAGACCAAGAAATAAGTCTGTGATTGGCATTTTGTTATAATCTTCAGTTTGTTTCAGTTCATTTACAGTAAAATCTAGCACCTGACTGCAGCTTGAGATTTGTAGAAAAGATAATATCCTTGTGCTGATGTGCTCTACTGGGAGTCTGGGTGTAGGACAGTAGGTCTGTTCTTATGATTGGGGTAGCTAGAATGAGATTTGTAGAAAAGATAATATCCTTGTCTTATGATGTTTTGGTTTGCATATTAATTACTAATCAATCCAGTCGCTGGAGTAGGACTAACTCGATATATATGCAACCTGCACTTCAGTTTTTGTATTTTCAGATTAGCTTGGAATTTGGAATTGCACTATGTCTGATGGTTTTTCTGCAACATGTTACTTTTTTATGCCTTTTATTTAGCACATATTGTGTTTTGTACATCTTATTTATTTACCTTTTTGATATTGCTGTTCTAATGTATTTCTTTTTAGTGATTGCCTATATGTCTGATTTAGTGATTGCTTATCAATCAAACAAGAGTAATGAATCTCTCATCTAAAGTTCTCTCATCTCAGTGTGTAACCCTAAATGCATTTCCAATTTAAAGTTCTCTCATCTAAAGTTCTCTCATCACAATTGGGCCAAAATCCAATCCCAGCCTAATGCATTTCCAATTTCTATAATCCTGAATTGTTTTCTCGTTGATAAGTCCAATAAGAAACACATATAGACAATAACAGAGCACATTATGTTTTGAAAAATTTATATTAAGGACAAATTAACCACCCATGTTCAAAAAAGAATTATACAGGAAAGAAAAATATAAAAAAACAGTAGGACCATAGTGGGTGCCAAAATCCAATCCCAGCCTAATGCATTTCCAATTTCTAGAATCCTGAATTGTTTTCTGGTTGATGAGTCAAGTCAAGAAACACATATAGACAATAACAGAGCACATTTTGTTTTGAAAATTCTAAATTAAGGACAAATTAACCAACTGTACAAAATCATTGCCTGTATGATTACTCCAAGCTGTGGTAAGTCACTGTAAAAATTCTAAAGGCTTCTAGCTAATTACTCTAAAGGCTTCTATTTCTCCCGATAACTGGGGATGGGAGAACTGTGCAACTGATGACAGCTTCAGACAATAATTTGTCCCATTATATCACTTTCATACACTGCCTTCAACAAAAAAATCCCAAAAAGATGCACTTAGGACAAGAAAGATTAAATGCCTACACATTTCCCAATTCCCAGTTGAAGATAAGGAACATCATTTGCAACATTGTAACTGTCAACCTACTCCGAAAATTTAACACCCCAATGTACAAATACTTGCAAGCACTAGATACCAACGCACATTAGTCATATTAACGATGTAACTGATGATAATCAGAAAGACAGGGCAAAATGAGCATTTCCCTCAAGCTAATTATGTTTGAAAGGAAATCCAATCAAGCTAATTAATGTTGAATGGTATTATGTTTGCCTCATCAATAAGTGTGTGTCTACTACTTGGTACACTCAGATTTCCTTTTCCTTTTACATTTGCTCTCAATGTATGTTATGTCCCTCATCTTCTACCGAGTGGATAAACTGTACTTACAATGTGAATTACTGAACGTGGAAAATGCTCCTATCACCATTAAAAAATATTTTTAGTATTTTGTAACATCTGAATGTCTATGTTAGCTCGATGGCACCAATTAATGCAACACTAAAGAGAACGTGACGATTGTTTCCTCTAAAGCCCTGTGGTGCCTATGTGAGTTTTACTTGACTATTTCTTCCATATAATTAAAAGTAGATGAAATGTTTAAATAAGCTTTTTTTTCTTTAGATTCATGGAGTTCGACAACATTGAATTCGGGGATATATACAGGTCTTGGAGTATTTGTGTGTTAGTAGATGTTAAATTTCCGATTGAAGATAACGGGATTTGCTTCGATTTATCTTAATAGATGAGACTGTAAGTTCAATAAGAATTCAATCCATAAAAAATATTTTTTCGCTAACTAACATCATTTATTTTATACTTAAAAGGGTTCCAAAATAGAAGCTATTGTCGTGAGAGAAATGTCCATAGGTTTAACTTAGCACTCAATGAAGGCCATAAGTATATCATTCATCGCTTGCAATTCCAACCTAATCGCGAGGAAGTTGAGTTTCGAGCATCCAAACTCTTATGAGTGCTTGCTAATGAACCGCATAACAAGCTTGAACCTTCATGTAGTAGATGATTTTCTCTCTACCAAGCATTTCATGTCATTTGAAGATGTTTATGGACGTCCTAACAAAACATTTGTAGGTATGGTTCAAAATTTCTTGTTAGCAAATAAAATAGTAAATGATATTTTCATGGCAAAATTTAAACATACAATATTTCATACGATGTAGTTGGAGTAGTTGTTCATTTTGGTGATCTTAAGTACTACTTAAACCTTTCCACGCCAGATACCTAACAGAGAGGTCACTCTTCTAGACACAAGGTAAATCTATAGTATGTTTTAAAAAGTATGGTTTGATTAAAACTAATCGACGATAATATTTAAAATATTTCTTATGTTTAATTGCAGGTTTAACCTCGTTAGTTATTCAAGTATGGGATAAGTATTTAACCCAACATATGTTCCGTTGGTCAAAGGCTAAGGCAAAAAACCATGTGCTTGTAGCAACTATGCTAAAAAAAACAACAGATACGGTAACTAAGTCATTAACCTACAAAATAACAAATTTTATTAAAAAAAGGTACTCATAATATGTTGCTTTTAAAAACAGGTTGTGTGGAAACTACACAAGACACCTAAACTAGCATTCTCCCCAGATCTTCCTACACAACATGCACTTCAAAGTAAGTGTTTTTTACTAAGACAAAATAGACTCCATTTAAAAGAAAATCGCAACCCTCTTTTACTAATACATTTTTAAATTATTATTATTGTAGGATTTCGACACTCTCTCGTGGTGGAGCATTTGATCTCACATTTATAAAAAGATTTATTGAAAGGAGGTGTCAATACCTAACTCATGTGGTTACTAGGACTACCAATCGACTATAGATGATGCTTATATGATAAATGATGTACCTGGATGCTGGACATCTTTTATTATTTTGATCACATGAATAATTGCTTGTGAATGAATCAATTTCTGTGTCATTAAGTGATCTATATGTTATGCTTATATATTTGACGTGGAGTGACTTCTATGTAGTGGTAGTAACTTATTTCATCACACTGTGGTCACAAATGCCTCGTGACAACAGAGCACATTAACCGTGTTATTAGCGGATATTATCGCTGTTTTATGCTTTGGTACATTGCAATGGGTGGGTTGTTCCTGTGGTCTGTGGAACACAGGATAGATAGATGGATACCTGCTGCTGCTGTTGGTACACGCTTTTGTATGGTTACAAAGTTCACATGCTATTTCTTTATGGTCTTCCTGAGGACCCAGTGCGGCCCATGAGCAGAAGCCTTTACCACTACTATATATAGAGACCAAGATATGAACTGGAACACAGCTTTTGTTTTAACCCCTGACAGCCACGGAAAGGCTCAAGAACCATTGCCAAAGAACCAAAGGTCAAGCAATAAAATAATGTGCCGGTTTCTTCAGTAACCAATAGACTTCTCTCTATATCATCTTAATGTTTCTCCGAAGTGATTGGCTAATAGCAATTCTGAACTTAGTGTAGCAATAAAACCACTATTGTAGGAACATCATCTTAGTGTACAACAAAAGAGCTTTAGCATTTCATTGAGTTTCTTTTCTAGAGGATCCAAGTGAAAGGAGGATTGTGCGGTTCAGTCCTAGCAACAATTAGTTTCTTTCTTGATGATGCAACAATTTAAACGTACAAAAGCTATTGTATAGATTGTAGTGGATGGCCATGAATGAGCACTAAGCAATGCAGGTTATATAGCGTGGATGGGAACTCAGAATGGGGTTAGGTTGGATCATGGTGACCTGCATAATGCATTTTGATTGCTGAATGATCTGATCGCTTTTATCAACTAAAACTGCATGTCGGAGGTGTGTATTACCACCTAAATTTTAACAATTTGGTTGAGTATTTAGTAATCTAAACCAAACGATTCTTTTGCACATAAACTTGATCCACGCCGATTTAAAGAGCTACTCGACGCCCAAACCTACCATACCATTGATTCTCGATCTGCAACTTCGACGAGTTCTTTTCTTTTTGGCCGGATTCTTCGAACAGATTTTTGGCATAGTCTGAGAAATTCGGTAGGGATAGCATGGATACTGAGTCCAGAGACTCCAGACACATTACAGTCAGCAAATGTTTGGTACTTAGGATGGTCACACTGGCCTATTTCCTCCTGGAAACATAGCGAGTACAATTCAATAGCAAAATGTGGAATACAAAACGTAAAACTTATCTGTGCATATCAACATTTTTTTAGAGAACCACACGAATTTTAGCTCAGCTTCCAAGTTCTGACCAACTGAATTATGGCCTCACCAATTGGTTGAGCTGCATCCCACTAGAGTCACCGAGTAGCAAAAAACTTGGAAGCCCAGTTCCTCTCATTACATCTCTTGCCAGAGATAAACCAGCACTAGATATCTTCAATACTTGGATATTGCGTGTTCCTTTCAGTTACAACTGATAAGTTGGTTCATACACTAATGGGGAAATAAGAATTCACAAACCATATGGGAGGAGATTCCAGAGGCTTCCGGAGTTGGAACCGAAGCTTCTCCAGGCTTCCTCTGCTTGTCCAATGCTTTTCCGAGTGGAGCTCATATATGTCCCGCTGCTTTGCCTCCCCATGAGAAGCACCGAGATTGGCTGCCTTGGCCAGGGCTCCTTGCACCGAGATTTTAGTGCAGCATTGCCTAAGAATTTTCGCTGTTCCTTTACGAGTTAAGCAAAGTTGCACGATCATTCCTTCCATATTTTGTCATCAAATTAGCTGAAAGGGTCCTTTTGTTCCCATTCCATGACTGACTGAGATGTGTCAAGCTCCTAGGATTCATTTCACACATTGGGGTCATTCCATCATGTCTCTTCCAAAGTACCAACCTAATAGATAGTATTGTGCTATAAAATATCTTACTATGCTATCTTCTTTGAACTCACAACAATGTTTGTGTAGATCACAAACAATTTTGGCATTATGTCGCATCATCCAAACCAGTCATCACGGAAAGGGAAAGAAGGTTGCTATGTTGCCATCCCTTTTAATTTTGGCTTATACTATAACTGTGTGATATTAATTGTAAATATGCATGCAATGTTTTTTTTCATATATCATTTTGGCAGTGATAGATGCACATCATGCTCCAAAGAGACTTCGCACCGCTATTTTACCACGAGCCCCTACTACCTTATCTATATGTGAAGGATACAATACTCAAAGTTATTCGTCTTCAGACGAAGAAGATGAGCCTAATCAAACACCTACACCATATACAATTCCACTGCAAAGTACCCTCACGATGGGTGTATCGCTACAAGGTGAATGCTCAAATGGTACAAGCTATTTTTCCCCATTATGTGTGTTCTAATTGCAAATATTGTGCCACTTCAAATCAGCTCATTATTATTACATGCGCTGTACACTTCAGCTAGGATGAATTACCGCGATGTTGCTGAAAGTTCTGCTACCATGACAGAGGAGCAAAGGCAGCCAAGTCTTGGTCAAATAGAGGCTCGCATTACACCTAAGCAAAGCGTGGCAAGCCGTGGTGGATAGTATGCAAGGAATGCAGCCCTTACAGAAGAACAAATACAATCAAGGCGTCATCGACAAAATGCTAGGAATGCAGCTCTTACACCAGAGCAAAGGCTAGCAAGACGAGAACGTGACAGAGCACGCCGTCAAAATTTAACACCTGAACAAAGAGAAGAGATTAATGCCCGCCGAAGAGCACGCCGTCAAAGTTTAACACCTGAACAAAGGGAAGACATTAATGCCCGTAGAAGATCAGCCAGGCAAATAATTACACCAAATGATAGGCAAACATTATTACATGAACGTAATGCAAGTTATGCGAGTAGGAGAGACACCCTATGCTCTGAATCAATTGCAATGCAATGCCCACAGTCAGATGCTTCAGTGGTGGCCGATCCATCATCGCATGGCTTCGCAGCTGCAGATCACTCAACGCAGTCATTCAATACACATAATGGTAACATCTACAACTATATTTACCTTTGCAACTACGTAACCGTTATTAACCTATACTCACAAAAATGACAGTGGTATAGAAACGATCGATAGGAGGATATGGATGAGGAGTACTACATGTTCGCCGGTGGAGATAGTCTAGACATCATTTCTCTCTCCTTTATATAGAATTCAATAACTATCATAATCCCCTCAACTTGAATCCATCCAGGTGACGATGCAATGGAGGACATGGACGTTGGTGAGCTAGCAAATGACTCTCCAGCGTGCTCGAATGTCCAAGATCCCTACGATCATGTGTATAGCAACATATCCGATAGCACACACGTGCTGAAGGCTGAGCCAGACTGTGAACATTGCGGTGCAAAGAGGTTCTAGTATGAGATGAAAGGGTTTTGTTGTCGCGAACGGTAAAATCAAAGCATCGGACCCAGAGCCAATACCGAACTCCATAGGCTTTGGTCGAGTAGATCCCAATGCTACGATTTTCGCGACAACATTAGATTCTTCAATGGCCACTTCTCCTTCACCGCCTTAGGCGTGAGTCTCGACGAGAACTACACCAACATGAGGTCCGGAGGTACACATTTCGCCCACGGACAAATTTACCACAATGTCCATTCCTTTGGTCCAAGCGAATCTGGTCCAAATCATTTGGAGCTCTATTTCTATGATGACGATCCCATCAATCACCGTTTAGCTTACTCACCTAGCCTCGATCAGAAGTCATTAGGAGGTTGGTCAACATCCTCCGGGACAACCCCTACTCTCAAACTTTCAGGAGCCTAGGCCAAGCCGAAGACCTCGAGGAATATCGTGTATCATTGAACACCGACTTACATATGGATCAACGAGTATACAATGCACAAAGAACGCCGAAGTGGTCATTGTGGGTCGAGGCAACGAAGCGGCGAGAGATTTCAACCGTAGCGTAATTCTATATGGCAACAACAATGAGAAGTACAATATAAAGTCAAGACTATGGATGCTACGACCCCTTGTCGATCCACTCTTCTTCTCAAGAGGAGAACTAGGCCGGCATCCACATATCCCGAAGCATGGTGTGCCCTTGAAGTCAGACGGCATCGGAAAACAATAATAACGACGGCCACTACGAGGATCAAGGTTAGTATTGCGTGAACGTGGCATCTCATTGTTATTGATGTCCTAATTATTTACACATCACTTGACTATGTCACTCTTTATGAGATTTGAATAACCGGCTATGCGCATCAGAAGAGACTACTACTGCTACAAATTTCAGATGCGTCGTGGGATATTCAATGCCTTATTATACGGCAAGCGCCTATTCCAGCAGTACGCAGTTGACATGTACATCAAGGTGGAGGGTACAAGGCTAGACTACTTCAGGCACCACCAGAAGGAGATACGAGACGATCTGTACCAGGGCGTGGTTGATAGCATAGAGTCTGGAGAGAGTCGTGCGGAAGCTGTGGGCAAAAGGATCGTGCTGCCAGCTTCATTCATTGGGGGCAATAGAGATATGCAACGAAGGTACCTAGACGCTATGGCCTTAGTGCAGAAGTATGGGAAGCCGGATATCTTCTTGACTATGACCTGCAACCCTAACTGGAAGAGATAATACGAGAGCTAGAGCCTGGATAGACCCCACAAGATTGCCCTGATCTCATCGTTCGGGTATTCAGAGCCAAGCTTGAGAGCCTCAAGGAACAACTATTCAAGAGGCATATCCTTGGCACAGTAGCTGCTTATGTGTACGTCATCGAGTTCCAGAAGAGGGGTCTTCCGCATGCTCACTTCCTTCTTATCATGAAGGGAGGTTACAAGCTCACGTGTCCGGAGTAGTTTGACTGTCTCATCTCCGCTGAGCTCCTAGATAGGAACAAATATCCAGAGTTGTACGAGATGGTCGTTAAGCATATGATGCATGGCCCATGTGGAGTCCTAAATCCAAGAACGCGGTGCATGCAAGAGGGTAGATGCAAGAACTACTACCCACGCATTTCAATGCATCTACAATACAAGGCAATGACTCATATCCCTTATACAGGAGAAGGGATAATGGCCGCCATGCAAAGGTTCGAGGTCGGACGCTTGACAATAGATGGGTAGTGCCATACAACCCTTACCTTCTAAGGAAGTACAATTGCCATATAAATGTGGAGGTTTGCTCAAGCATAAAAGCCGTAAAATACCTATTCAAGTACATTTACAAAGGCCACGACTGCAGCTTCAGAGCTCTCAATGAACCCGATAGCAACGGAAGCATTGACGAGATTAAGCAATTTAGGGACGCTAGGTGGGTTACCCCACCAGAAGCTCTATGGAGGATCTACAGCTTCGACCTTAGCAAGATCTCCCCACCTGTATTGCAAATGCAGCTACATCTACCAAACATGCACATGGTCTCGCTTCACGGGCCAAGATCTTCATGATGTTGTTGCCCAAAGATGGCGTCGAGAGGATCATGCCGATGTGAGTATTTCAACATGAACCGAACATGCGAGGAGGCTCGAGGGATCTTGTACAGGGATTTTCTAGCGGCATTTATTTGGCAGTTAGGACAAAAGCAATGGAAGAAGAGGGTAGAGCGAACACAAGTTGGCAGAATCGTGTCACCATCCGAACGAGGGGAGCGCATTATCTTAGGGTTCTCCTAAACCACGCACTGTGCCACCTCCTTTGAAGACCTTAGGACGGTGAACGGTGTAGTCTACCCATTCTTCCGTGAAGCCGAGAAGAGGGACTAATCGAGGCCGACAACACCCTAGAGGAGTACCTTCGAGGTGAGCTATTCCATATGCCATCATCGCCAGAGGCTCTTTGCAACTATACTTGGTCTTCATGAGCCAAGCGATGTGTGGACTTTGGGAAAGGCACCTTGAGGGAATGTCGACGACTACCGCTGCTCCCATGCATGCCAACGACAGCTTGAGCAGATGGTGTCATGGACATCGAAATATGTTGCAATCGATGGGGAAAGACATAACATCATTTCCTCTCCCTCTTATAGATGAGTCTCACAACAACGCCGATACAGAGGCCAAAGAGATATACGAGGAGTCAACAATCCAGGTCGATGATGAGGATATATCTCTATCGTCCTCTCTCAACCCTGAGCAAATGGCAGCGTACGTCGACATATTATCTGCGGTTGACAGTGGCGATGGAGGTGTCTTCTTCGTAGATGGCCCGGAGGCACCGGAAAGACATTCCTATATAAAGCTTTACTTGCGAAGATCCGAGGTGATGGAAAGATAGCAAGGGCAACCGCGACGTCGGGCGAGCCGCATCCATCATGCCCGGAGGTAGGACAAGACACTCGAGGTTTAAGATCCCACTCAACATTATAAGTGGGTGGTCTCAGAGCTTCACAAAGCAAAGTGGGACCGCTAAGCTTCTTCAGCAGGCATCATTGATAATATGGGACGAGGCCTCCATGACGAGGCGACAGGCGGTGGAGGCCTTGGACAGTAGCATGCGGGACATCATGGGCCGACGTGATTTGCCGTTCGGTGGGAAAACGATCGTGTTTGGTGGAGACTTCAGGCAGGTTCTACCGGTTGTTCGTAAGGGGACGAGACCACAAATAATTGACGCGACGTTGCGTAAGTCATACCTATGGGATTGCATGCGGCAGCTAAGGCTCGTACGTAACATGAGGGCCCAGAGTGATCCTGAGTACGCAGAGTACCTATTGCGGATCGGGAATGGTATCGAGGAAACTAATGAGGATGGCTGCGTGCGGCTTCCCGACCAGATCTGTGTTCCATATACAGGAAATGACACAGACATCGATAAACTCATACAGAGTGTTTTTCCTATGCTGAATGACAACCTATCGGATGCCAACTATATCACATCTCGAGCCATCCTGTCGACTCGAAACGAGTACATTGATAGGATCAATACAAAGATGATTGCCATGTTTCATGGGGAGGAGATGGTGTACCATAGTTTCGATTCTGCAGAGGATGATCCCCATAGCTACTACCCTCCTGAATTCCTAAACACCCTGACCCCTAACGGTCTACCTCCGCACGTACTTAAGCTCAAGATTAACTGTCCCGTGATACTGTTGCGGAACTTGTAGTCTGGGCATTCCAAAAGAATACTATAGATGCCGAGATTGTGCTTGGCCAGCACGCCGGGAAGAGGGTATTTCTACCTCGAATACCTCTATGTCCCTCTGATGACGAGATGTTCCCATTTAGATTCAAGAGGAAGCAGTTTCCTGTCAGGCTCAGCTTCGCAATGACAATCAACAAGGCACAAGGGCAGACCATCCCGAATGTCGGTGTCTATCTCCCTGAACCGGTTTTCTCTCATGGGCAATTATATGTTGCGCTATCTAGAGCCACCGCTAGAAGCAATATCAAGATACTTGCCATCACAGATAAGGAGAAGGACAAGGGTCGAAAGTCTAAGAAAATTCATGGAAACCTCACAAAAAACATTGTCTACAAAGAAGTACTCACATCATAGACAAGATTTTGATTGAAATGATATCCAAGTCGTGTTGCAATGTAACTGTTTATTTTAAGATCTTTCGGGATGTATACCATGAATCTATCATCTATAAATATGTTCTAATATGATGAATGCTGATGTACTACGTACAATATATTAGGTTTTAATTCATGCCGAGGAGAAACCACAAGATGCCGTGTTCTATATGTTATTGCTTGACATTTATGTTTTGTTACCAATTAACGCTACCGCTTCATTCTCCTCGCTCCTCGCCTTTTGCACAGCTTGATCGAGTGAAGCGAGTGGACTCGTGTGATGATTGATACACTGGTATGGTATGGCTTGCTCGGACTTGCACAGTTGTTCTGCTCTCTTAGATGAACCCTTCTCGTTGTCAATTTCGCAGCCTGTTGTCTTCCTCCACGGGGCCTGGGGCTGGCACATCGCCCAGCAATCGGAAGGTTCTTTGACCCGGAGTTTTACAGGATCGTGTTGTTTGACCAGGTTATTTTCATTCCCCTTGTCTTTGTTTAATGTAATGTTGGCAAGATTTTGTTTCTTGATTTGCATTGTGTCTACTTGCAGAGAGGTGCAAGCAGAAGTACACCTCATGCTTGTTTAGAAGAGAACACCACTTGGGACTTGGTTGCTGACATTGAGAAGCTTAGGGAACATCTTGACATTCCAGAGTGGCAGGCAATTGCATTCTTCTTTTTCAAGATTTTATCGCGTGTATGTCTTTTGGTAATGAAACTGACAATTCTCAGAAAAGTGTAGGTGTTTGGCGGTTCGTGGGGAAGCACCTTGGCCCTTGCGTAGTGCCAGACTCATCCTGATAAGGTGAGTAATTTACTGTCTGTTGCAATTTTGTGTGAACCTAAAACTGATTGCAAAAAATTGTGCAAGCTATATTGTACACCCTACTAATAGTATACTCTCATGGATGCTTGCTAGGTCACTGGCATTGTTTTAAGAGGCATTTTCTTGCTTAGGAAAAAGAGCTTGATTGGTTCTTTAGGGCGGTGCAGCAGCCATTTTCCCAGATGGTTTGTTCTTGAGCTATTCCACTTGAAGAGCTGAAGTTAACCAATATACTACAGAAATATGATTAGTAGTCAATCTGTTCTGTTTTCTTCTAAAGTCACTTCACTTTCTTATTTCAGGAAACATAAACCTTACATTTTTCAGTATAGTGTTTTTTTTTATGTGAGTAGATTGCTTAATTTACTTTCAAATCTGCAGCATGGGAACCATTCAGAGATTTTATTCCTGAGGATGAAAGAAATTGTTTCATAACTGCATATAGCAAAAGGCTAACTTCATCTGATGCTGGTGCCCAGGTAGATCCATCTATGTTGCCTGGTATATTGGATTGATTCCTTTTTGTAGTTTCCTTAGTGCCTGTGCTTCATTGCTTCGTTCATATTTTCACTTAAGTGCAGGGTATTTCCCAAACATTGGTTCTGTTTTTCACTTAAGTGCATATCAAGTTTTTGAAAAATTCCATTTTGTTTTTTTCCTCCCAAGAAATGTTTCAAGCATGTAAATATTTTCAGTGTTTCAGACAGGATGCCTTGGTTTCTGTGGTAGAGAAGTGGACCAAATTGACTACTACCGGGCTAGAATCAGTGAACTTGATAAGAGGGTAGGTCTACAATCCTTGGTATTATGATCCCTTATCAATGACTGGCAAAAAGCATTTAACTTTGCAGGACGAATTTCTAGACCCCATGCATATTTGTACATATGAATGTAGCCTTTTGTTATTATGTTTTGATCTTTAACATATGCTCTTTGTTGTGTTGATCTTTTCAGATTGCATCTGAGCGTCACAGAGTTCTCAATGACCCAAAAGCTGTAATGCCAGTTGCCTTTGTGACATTTGACTCAAGATGGGGTCCGCTGTTTGTGCACAGACACAACAGTCAAAGAATCCCACCCAATGGCTCACTGATTGGGCTCCTGAACCACGCGATGTTTATTGGCAGAATCTTTCCATTCTTCTCTCTCAGTATTCGCAAGTTTCTGATATCAGTTGCGGTTTTGCTTTGGTATTCTTCTACATGATACCTATTGCATTTGTGCAATCACTTGCCAATCTTGAGGGTATTGAAAAAGTTGCACCTTTCCTGAGGCCAGTAATTGAAGTGTAAGGCTTCTTTCTTTGCACATTCCTTGCCATGCTTGATGTCAACAACTCTTCAGGTGCTGCACGGATTGCTCCCTCTTGCTATTCATTCACATACCTTATTTTGTAACTTGCAAAAAGTGGTAAAATCCTTCCTACAGGGGTTCCTTCCTGGTCTGGCTTTGAAGTTCTTTTGTATATACTCCCTACAGTTCTAATGATTATGTGAAAGGTTGAAGGTTATGTCTCTCTGTCATCGCTGGAAAGAAGGGCTGCTTCAAAATACTATTACTTCATGCTGATGAATGTATTTCTTGGAAGTATAATTGCTGGCACAGCATTTGAACAGCTATATGGAGAAATAGATGTTTGATCTTGTAGCACAATTTTCTTTTGTTTTTTGAGCTTTATGTTTTGTTACCAAATTTATTTTTTTCGTAGCAACGCACGGGCATTGAACTAGTAAGAAGCTAGTGTGTAAGTTGTACCGAATAGGTCTTAAGTATTTTTCTTAAGAACTTAGTCCGATGCGAATGCGCAGGTTCGTGCTAGTATGACTAAATAATTCTCTCTTGTTTAAATTCCTTTTTAGTAGAACACACATCTATGTTTCAATTTTTTTTTGTACGATACATCTATTCCTTTTTGCAATACATACTGCTCGTGAATACGATGAATTGATTTTCCTCGCAAGAAAATGATGAATTGACAAAAATAACACAAGAGTATTTTATTTGTAAAATTCATACACACCATACAATATATATTGTTATGACATCGCCGCAACAAAAAAAAGACACCAAACCACGTGGAAAAATGCAGACATGAACAGGGATAAAGATAGGATAACATCACTGCAAATAATTATATTGTATGGGTATAAGTCCTGTGTCCTATATGACACCCCACGGTTTGCATGCACTTGCGACGTATTTATAAGCTCGTATTCAGCGGTCGACTTCACCCTTTCCTTTATTGCGATTCTGGCATATTGTCAAGGCAAAAGTTAGCGTCATTTGCCTGCAACAACGATTAAAACTTTCATTATTCTGATGGGACATATTAATTTGCAAAATCATGTGCCGAAAGGTGATTTTGACAGTAATGGAAACAAGCAAGATTGGCGTACGTAATAATTATTTATAGTATGTCTTCTTGATTTATTGCACAAAAATTTGCAAGCAGTGCGCGTGTCCGGCCTACACATCCAAGAGTCTGCAGTACTTTTTTTTTAAGTGAACATGTATTCGTACGGTTATATGCTAAAGACGCAGGGTTTCATGCCTTACGTAACTAAATAGGGAAAAGTTATACTAAAATAAATTATGTAGGTGATTTTTATTACATGTGTCTTGTTTACCCTTCCAAGATATACTCCATGCTCACTACTACATAGTAAATATCCATCGGATGGGTGTCAGCAAGAAAACTTAATTTGCAAAATCTTGTGTTGAAAGGTGATTTTGTACTGTAACGGAAACAAGCAAGATTGGCGTACGTAATAATTATTTATATGTCTTCTTGATTTACTGCACAAAATTTTTAGTGTGCGTGTCCGGCTAGCTACCATCCAAGAGTCTGTAGTTGTTTTTTTAAGTGAACATGTATTCGTACGGTTATATGCTAAAGACGCAGGGTTTCATGCCTTACGTAACTAATACGGAAAAAGTTATACTAAAATAAATTATGTAGGTGATTTTTATTTCATGTGTCTTGTTTACCCCTTCCAAGATATACTCCATGCTCACTTCTACGTAGTGGATATTGAATTACAGCATAGTATGGAAAAAGTTATACTAAAACCGGTAATGATGTATCACTGCCAGTTCGGTTACCACCCGGCAGTGATATCATAATTTTCACTGCCGGCTTCACTCTAGAACCAACATTAATAAGTATTTTCCAGCGCAATCACTACAGGAAAACGTGGTTGATTCGTCGGCCAACACTATTTTCGTCAGCCTGAGTGAAGCCGTCGAAAATACGTTTGTAATTTCGCCGGCAAACTTAAGCCGTCGAAAATGTCCATGTAATCTCGCCGCCATCGAAAAGCCATTTAAAATAATTTCTCAATTTCGCTTGTCTCGCAGAGCCGCCGAAAGTAGCTTGATAATTTCGGCGGCATATAAAAAGACCGTCGAAAATAACGATAATTTCGCGGCTAAATTGGACCGTCGAAAATACTTGAAACCTAAATATCGTGCTCACCAAAAACTCTCGTCATTGCTCTCCATACCACATCGCCCATACCACATTACCGCCGCATGCCGACTGCTTCGCCGTTTCAAGACGAGACGATGTTGCTGCAGAATAATGCCACATCCCGACGCTGCCTCAATTGCCTTCTTCGATTTCCATGCCGATGCGCCGCTGTCGCTGCTCGCATTACCGGCGCTCGGCCGGCCTCACATGACGCCTACCACACAGGATGTTGGCTTGCCGCCTGAGCCGCCACTCACGCTGGCCGTTTTGCACCTGCCTTCTCGCCAGCCAGCCGCCGGGCGCCCGACATCTTCACACTACACTGCCCCGGCCGACGCCGAAGTTATTAAAGAGGTACCACCTGTTAGGCTTATTCTACCGCATGACGCTAAAGCAGATTCTTGCTCGTGGCGGTTGGTGATGATGTCAGATTGAATGATAGCCACGTAGTTGATTTCATAGATGATGGCAACAAGGTGAATGATCGCTTGTCTTAGTGCCCATCTCAGAGAAAATTGGCTCAAAATGTTATGGAAAATTCTAATGTGGTACTATTTATGGACGAAAAGTGTGTTATCGCCATATTGGAAGATGGGCTAAAATTTGAAGGCGATCTTTTGGTTGGTGCAGATGGAATATGGTCAAAGGTAATGTAATTACTTCATTTTTGTTAGAAACAGAGCAAAGGAGACCTGATTTGAGATTTTCTTCAATGGATAGGTGAGGAAGGCACTTTTCAGCATACTGAATAAACTTATTTAGGTTACACTTGCTACAATTGCAATGTGAGACTTTGTGCCTCCCCGATATTGACACATGAGGGTATGTAGCATGGATTCGTGAATGAGTACTGTTATGTTCTCTGTTAGGAAATACTCACACGCCTCTTTTTTCTCTCTCGTTGAAGGTACCGAGTATTTTGTCTCTTCAGATGTTGGTGGCCAGAAATGCAAGGGTATGCATTTCACAATGAACTCGCTGGTGGCACTGCGCGACGATCGATCGCGAATCGCAAGAAGTGAGGTAGGGGTTAGAACGTTAAGGGACCCGAGCAAGCTTTCACTTTAATCGGAGGAAGCTAGCGGACGGAGGATGGTCGAGCTGGGCGACAACGAATAGGAGACACGAGTTTATACTGTTCGAGCCCTGTGAAGGTAATGACTTATTCCGCCGCTTTGCGGCGGTGACTTTCTTGTTATGTGGGTGTATGCACGTTGTTTACAACTCAAGATAGAAATGGAGATCCCTAGCTCGAGCTGCCGGTGTTGCCTCGTTGTCCTTGAGCTTCATGCATCCTTGGTCTTTATATCCCTTCGCACGAATCTGGCCGAGAAACCGCGGATCGTGGTTTTAATGCGCGATCGAAGACAGCCAGAATCGCCCGGGCTTGCCAAGACTCGAGTCATCCCCACGACCCGCTCTTCTAGTAATCGCAAGTCAATCGCTAGATCCGAGATCCTCGGGCGGACCAGGATCAACGAGACCCCGCCGAGCTCGAGGTCGGCGAGGTCGAGCTCGGGCGACCGAGCTTAGCATACCGCGCCGAGGTCGAGCGCCCCAAGGCACACCTGTGTCGTGGTCGGGGCCTCACCGAGTTGGGGAATCCGCCTCGACCAAGACGCCGGCCGGTCATGGAGTACCCACCCTCGCGTCCTAGCCCCCGAGGCTCTAGGCTGAGGGAGCCCTCACGACGCCCTTGAGCCCGAAAAATCTGCAAAAATCCTTCAGAGGTCTTGTCTCCTTGGTCGAGGTCGGGCGGAGACCGCGAGGCTAGTCTTCTTGGCCCCGACACCGGCGACCTTCGACTTCGATGTTGGTACGGATGTGAACGGTTGGCGCAGCACTGGCGGCGCCTCGACTCAGCCTTAATTGCACCTCGCCGATCACGGCTGACACGTTTTTGAGGCGGCGCGGCAGGTTTTTAGTGCGCCTCGGTTCTCGAGACCAACGCCACGCCATTTAGCCAAAGACCCTTTGCTCTTGGCGCCTTTGTCTTCAAGCTTCCTTGCCCGAGCGAGCCCCTTCTTTCGCTTCCTCGACCAAGCGCTTCTGACGCCATGACCAAGCTTGGGAGGAGCACCCGCGTCGTCCATGAATGAAAGAGCTCGAGGCCCCGGGGATAGTAGACCCGGTCACATGGCGGTTGTTCGGGCGAGACCGAACCTCGCCTCTAGGGATGACGAGATCGCTCAGACCGAGCATTACACCTCCTTGGATCAGCGGACCGGAGAGTGAGTTCGTGGCGACGCCCTTCTAGGCTGCTAAATAGAGCTCATCAATCTGTACCAAATTCCATCCTTACGCCGCCATCTTCTCCCATCTATGCGAGGGATTCCTGGGAATTCTTCCCACCCTCGCCGTTTCTTTCGCTTACTACTCCTCTTCCGCTTCCGGAAGGACCTCGCTTTCGGGTGTCCATTTCGGCCCGAACCGGCTCAAATGGTCCTTCCGGCGGCGCCGGCAGGATTCGCCGGTCCCCTCGGGTCCGAGCGTGGTTTTACTCAAGAAAGGGAGTACGGGCTCGACGCACGAGGGGCCCCGTCACCGAGAAGAAGGAGACCCCGAGCCCGAAGATTTGAGGTCGACGAGAGGCCATCGCCGCCATCCACATTTGCGCCACGCTGCCTTACGGGCAGCAATCGCCGCCGACTTTGAGGAACCCGTGTCCTCTCAAGGAGGAGGGAGCACCCATTCTTCGAGATCACGGGCGCAACGACCCCACTCATGGAAGGCATGACTGCAAGGCCTTCGCTTCTTGGAACTTCGTCAAGTCCATCCTTTAGCCTTTCCCCGACGGCCCATGTTCTTGCAGCATGAAGGAATCTTGGGTCTCCGGCGAGATGCTCGAGATGTTTGGGAACTCGGCGATGGCTACACCCTTGACGACCGGTCCCGAAGAATGTACTTCGCCGGAAGGCCGAGGTAAGACGCCCCGACCGCTTTGACCTGCTTAGCGTGAGGTCTTCTCGACCCACGCAAGATCTCAGACCATCGAGTTGTTCGACACCACAGGAGGATGCTCCGCGCCCGTGAGGGGGCAAGAGCAAGAAGGGAAGAAGAGGCCTCCCACCGGACCGAGCCAATCGGGGCGGAAGAAGCGCCATGTCGAGTGGGGGATCGCAGCACGGTGAGGGCCCTCTTGGTCGAGCCCCGAGTCCTTATGCGTTCTTCCATGTCTTGCTGTTTTTAAGATTCCTTCCGTGGCGGTAGCAGAGGGCGGCCGCCGCCAGTCCTCAGTACCGCCCCAAGGTTCGAGCCCCGCCACAAGGGTTATGAGGAGCCGGCTCGAACCCCGGGTCCTCAGGTCGTGAGGGCACGCAAACGGGCGCGCCGACATCGGGCAGAAGACCTCGGGACGCCTTTGGCGAGGAGGAGTCTGGTGGCCTGTAAGCTCCCGAGACCCCGAATCGCGCCGCCTTTTCGTGATCCTTCCGCTTAGCAGATTTTGATCGCAGAACTTGAGCATCCGAGCTCAAACCCGCCTGCTTTGACGATGGCATGTTCAGCCAGTCTGAATCCGAGGAGGAGAGTGCCTTCGTGCTGGCCCCTCGCCGCAGTCGCCATGGAACGCGTGACTCCCACGGGTCAGCCTCGGTCGGCGAAGTTCGACTAAGGGCTCGACGACTCGCCGGAAGAAAACGAGCTCATGTCACGCGACTTCAAAGACGGGCGAGGCAGCTCAGCAGACGCTGGTCGACGAGCTACCCGGCCACCGAGGGGAGGAAACTCGAGGCCGAGGCCACGCCGAGGCGCACTTCAAAACCACACCAGCCTACGGCCGCCCGGAAAAGGGGACCGTGACTCTCACCGTCACCGGGGACGCTGCTGGTCGAGGCGCTTGCCGGGCTTCCTACCGCGATCAAGGCTTGGCCACCGAGGTCGCGGTGCCCCGCCATCGGGCGAATGCGGGTCGACCAGGAGATCGGGGACAACACTGCCGCCGCTTCTCCTCGTTTACGGACTCGACCCGCGGAGAGGCGCTGGTAACAGGCCGCCTCATGGCGGGACTCGTAACTCGCCTGCAGTGAAGGCCACGGTGCCCGAGGTCGACTTCGCACCGCATCGCGTACGAGGAGGAGGAGGAAATCCCTCGCGATCGTATTGAAGACCGTGAGGAATTCACCCGCGCAAGCCTAGAGAGGCGCCTCCGCGAGGTAAGGACTTTCCCCGCATACTTCTCACCTTGTCCCTTGTCCTTTCTCACCTTCGGGCCACCCTTTTTGACGTGAAGGTGACCGATCACGCCACCCGAGGGCTTCAAGGCCTTCGAGAGCATGCGGATGTGCTAAGAGGTCTCCTCGATGTGGTAGAGGCGCGGGAGGTCGAGCGCGACAGGCTCGTCCGAACCATTGAGGTCGAGCAGGGGGAGCTCGAGCAGAAGCACCGAGAGCTCGACGACTTGCTACGACGATGAGGTCGGCTGGAGATAGCCCACGAACGAAGCTCGAGTAGGCCAGGCCTCCAACGCGATTTTTGTTTTAAGGCCGTGGAGCAGAGCGCCGCTGCTGCCACACACTGGCCGAGGCCGAAAGCGGCCAAAGTCGAAGCTCGAGAAGGTCAAGGAAGCGTTGACCTTTGAGCCAAGGCCAAGATACTCCGGCCGAGGAGGAGCTCGGAGCGCCAACAAGACGCTGAAACCGAAAGGTGCCAAGGTCAAGGACTGGAGAGGGCTCGCCGAGCGTGCACGCTGACAAAGGCGCTTTCCGAGCTCGAGGCCAAAATCCTCGAGCTCGAGGGAAGCTCGACTCAGGCTACCAAGGCGCCGAGGTCGAACGCGCAAGGTCGAGGACCGGAGAAGGCTCTGCCAGTCACCTCCGGGTCCGAGATCAGTAGTTTCGAGCTCAAGTGAAGCTCGAGCTAAGCAAGTAAAGCAAATAAGAGTGCCCTCACAAGCAGCTTGAAGACGAGCGATGCCGGGCCAGCGGACGCTTCCCAAAGAAGCCCTCCAGCCTGTGGGGAGATCGCCACCCCGAGGGCTAAAGTGGCCCGGCCGAAAGCAGAAAGGCTTGCCCACAAAATGGCCGACCAGAGAAAAACATTAAAAAGGTGGAATGTACTAACAGAGATATTTTGTTTTCTTAATGAACAAAGAAACCTCGCCTCCAGCTTGTGGTTTGGGGATGCGTTGAACTTTCTTTCTTGCTGTCGCCTTCGCTGTGTCTCCGTGTTTCTTTAGGCTTGCGTCAGAGATGTGAGTTTTACCCAGCTCTCTGCTGGGGCCCGAGGTCGAGTGACGCTGTGGCCTTGGGCACAAGACATAGGGTACGACGAGAGGTCTGCACCGCAAGGTTGAGGAACACCAGAAAGACAGAAGAACGCGAGGCTAACACCGCTAAGTAGAGTTGTGTTCGTGACGTGCCTAGCGACTATGTGCATTGCTCGATCGCCAAAGCGGCGAGGTTTGTTGCTCGAGCCCCGCAAGGGAGAGAGCTAGATTGCGAAGAGGTTCGGCTTACGTTTAGCTCGTCCGCTGGGGGTGAGCGTAAAAAACCTGCATCACTTAGACTAGGAGCGAACGCACCACGATCGAAGGTCGTGTTCGAGAAAGAAGCCACCGAAAAGAAAAAGTGGCAACATAAGTGGAAGCAAGTATAAAAGGAAAAGAATGGAAGACCAGCTTTTATTGAAATATGAGGCATAGAGGTTACACATAAAACTTCCGAAGCTGATCTATGTTCCACGAGCTAGAGAGCTCTCTACCATCGGGCAACTTAGCCAGTAAGCTCCGTGGCGATCTGTTGAAACGACTCTATAGGGCCCTCCCACCAAGGGATAACTTATTGGTGCCGGACGAGCTCAATCCGCCTCGAGCTAGGTCCCCAACAAGGAGCTTCTAGGTCGTGATCGATCGAGACGCATGTCTGCGAAGAGCTTGCAGTGTAGCGTTGATCGAAAGGCACGCAGCACCTTACCTTACTTCGCTAGGGTAAGGTCGAGAGACCGTTCAGGCCGTTTACTTGGTCGACTGCTGACTCGCAGAGCCTAGCGTGACTCTCGGAGGCGTAGACGGCTTCGATCGAAAACAAGCCGAAGGGCGGGACCTGTGGTTCGGCTTGTCGTGGGTAATGAATAGACCATAGGACGTGGGAAGTTCGCCCACCTGTGCCTTGCCGAATCGCTTCGAGCTCATCTGCAACTCGCTTCTTGACGCCTCGACGACGGTTCGCTGGCCGCGTTTCCGCCGCTCCGCTGTTCGGGTGAGCCACCCGCGAAGCATATTTTGATGCCGAAGTTCTCGCAAAACTCCCCGGAACAATTCACCGTAAACCGTGGTACCGCTGTCGCGATTAGTTTGCACGGAACCCCATACCGGTGACCACGTTCGCGGAAAAACGGATCGCCGCCGAAGTTGTGAATGGTCGGAGACCGGTTCGCCTCTATCCACTTGGTGAAGGTGTCGACAAGAACTAACGTAAACTTCTTCCCCCGTTGCTTGAGGGAAAGGGACCGAGGATGTCCAGCACCTCGTGTCGAGAAGGGCCATGCGAAGCGAATGGTCTGAGCGCCAGGGCGGGGTTGATGCGACCTTCGTGGCGTGGAATTGGCATGCTTCGGCAGCGGACGATATCCCGAGCATCCCGAAGCGCCGAGGGCCAATAGTATCCTGGCGCGAAGGCCTTCCCACCATTGTCTCAGACGAAGAGTGCGCCTACGAGGCTCGAGTGGATGTCATGCGCAAGAGGTACTTACCCTCCTCCGTGGAGATGCACCGTGTTAGGATGCCGTAAACATTACGCTCAGAGAGTTCTCCCACGAGCGCTGCGGTACAAACTCGCCTCGGCGCTGATCTGCCTCTCGGCGTGGTCGGGTGGTGTCTCCTGGAGAGGTAATTCAGAATGGCCTCGCCCAGAAGGATTCCTCGACTACAAAGAATCGTGGCCTCCTCGGTCGGAGATCGACGGGCCGATAGCGCTTCAAGATGACGCCGGGTGGGATAGCTGTCGAGGAGCCGAGCTTGGAGAGGAACCGCACCGAGTTGTCCCTCTCCCGGGATGTGCTTGAGCTCCAAGTTCTCGAACCATTTTTTCCATCTTGCGCGACCCGGCGAGGTACTTTGCCATCGAATCCCGAGCATTGGTAGTCCTTGTTGAACCGGTTGATGACGAGTCAGAGTCGCCTTCACCACAAAGCCATGACACACCCAAAGCCTTGCAAGCTCAGAAGCCGCCAGAGGGCTTTCAGACCGCCACATTGTTGGTCGCCTGAAGCAAAAACGAATGACGCACCTTCAATTGCCGCCGCTGGGTGAGGATAAAGTATCCCACTTCGAGCGCTTGAAGGACCTCGAGCCGTCAAGAACATGACCTGTGGTTTTTCTTCCTCGATCCGGGGCTCGTGAGCAGTCATGACGTTTGTTCGACCACAAAGTCGGGCGAGTACTTGGCGATTTATGGTCGTCATACACGACCCGACGCCGAACGCCGCGAGTTCCATGGCCCACTTGGCGATTCGTCCGCCACCTCCTCGTTCTCAGATGTCTCCAGCGGAAGTTTCCGGGACGACCATCAGATGTGCCCGGAAGTAGTTGCTTTCGCGCGAGGCCATGAGAAGAGCATATAAAAGCACTTGCACTCTGGTAGCGCCTTCGCCGCGGGACCTCGCTGACATAATAAATGGTGTCATTGAGACCTCTGCTCCGCCACCATGACGGCACTAACAGTTTTTTGAGGGGTGGTCTGGCGAGGTACAGCAAAGAACTTCTCACCAGTCAGCGCTGTAAGGAGGGGTGTGGGATGACAGTACGCCTCGTCATTGTCGGCGATCGCTGGCCTCTGGAGTCCACTGCGCCCCAGCTTGGCGCAAGGTCCTGAAGAAGAATGGGCCCGCCAAGCCGAGCCATCGAGATGAATTGCCGAGGGCGGCTATGCGCCAGCTGAGGCTTTGCACCGCTTGATCGAGGTCGGAGGTGCCATCTTCTCGATTGCCTCGATCTTCTCCGGGTTTGGACCAACCCCGAGCCCCGATCATGTAGCCGAAAGCACCTACGACGACGCTACGTAACACGCACTTTTCGGGGTTGAGCTTGATCTTGTGCCTGCTCGGGTTGGCGAAGGTCTCTCGAGGTCGCGAACATGGTCGCCCTCGAGGGGCTTTTGACGATGATGTCCACGAAGACTTCAAGGTTCCGCCCGATCTGTGGCTCGGAAGTCTTGGTCATTAGTCGTTGAAAGGTGGCCCGCATTTGCGCAGCACCGAATGAATGGCATGGTCGATAGCAATAGGTGCCAAACGGTGTGATGAAGGAAGTCTTGCTTCGTCTCCGACCGCCCAGCTTGATCTGGGTGGTACCCCGAGTAAGCATCCAAGAAGCTCAAAGATCTTGGCATTCGCGTCGAGTCGACGATCCGGTCGATGCGCTGGAGCCGGAAGTTGTCCTTCGTGCAAGCTTCAGTTCAACCCCGCATGATCGATCGCATTCTCCACTTCCCTCCTTCTTTCGCAGCGACGATGACCGGGTTTGCCACCATTCGGAGTAATTGATCTCACGAATGACAGCCGCCTTCAATAGCTTGTTGTCAAGGTTCTTGATGACTGCGACCTTCTCCGAGAGGAGAAACGACGCAGCCTTTCCCGCGACAAAGTCGAGGAACCGGTCCCACTCGCAACTTAGTGCTCGATCACCTTCCTTGGGACGCCAGCATGTCCGCTGGCTCCCAAGCAAATATGCCCTTGTTGGCTGCCAAGGAAGGTGACGAGCTCGAGTTCCTATTTGGGACTCAACCTCGCCAGACGTGGACGCACTCGCCGGGTTATTTCATCAAGCAAGACGGCTCTTCGCAGGGTTCCCGGCGGATCACCGCCTTCCGGGCGCGTTGGTCGAGTCAAGCTTCCGCTACGCTGGTAGAAGATACCAACAGAGCCAAGGTTTTGGTTCGCTGGCGCGCCGGCAGTCGCTACCGCACGGTAATGACGCCGTTGGGGCTCCCGGCAATTCATGCATCATGGCTATAGTGGTTGGCCGCCATGAACTTGACCAGGCCGGCCACTTCGAGATGGCGCTAAGGGAGGTCCTTCACCACCTCAAAGGTGATCAACTCGCGGAAGTTGTCGAACAGCGAAGGTGGCGGGCAAAAGCGACACCCCAAGGGGGTGGTCGAGCTCCGGGACTATCCCAAAGAATGGTATGGTGATGCTCTTGACCTTGATAGGGAATCTGCATCGATCGGCGCTCCGACTGTAACAAGTTAAGAAGCGCATGTCGACCATGACCACGACCTGACCGTGGTGTTGCTTGGTAAAGTCCACGACCAAGGCGGTCTTGAGGTCTCGGGCCATACGGGGCGCATCTTCGGAAGAAGAAGGTGATGGCCCTGCCCACTTCTGCGGAGTGTTCGAGGGCCTCCGGTGGCAACAGTAGATGGTCGGGCCCTTGATCAGCGCTGATGCGGAAGCGAAACCCCGAAGATGCGTCGATCCGGGCTTCGCCTTCTGGAACTCCTCGAGTCGTCGTGCTCGCTCGGCATTCACCGGTCGGTGGTGCGTCATCCCGAAACGGGCATCTCACCCGCCCATCGTGGCGTCCGGCTTTCGCCAAGCCTGCGGTCCCGGTGGTGGCCGGCCCCTATGGAATAAGCGGAAATTCGTCATATCCGGCGACCCGGTCTCCGCGGAGACATCCCGTCGGGAATCGGTGCGTTAGCCCTTCTTGGTGGTTCTTCGCTGGTGAGGTCGACCGGCGAGCTTAAGTCCTCGACCGGCCTCGGACCTCGAGACCTCGGGGCCATCCGGGGCGATCACCGGGACCCCGCCACCTTGGGGCGCTTCGCTTCTTGGAGGGGCGCCGGTGGCGCCCCTAAGTTGGCGGGCGGCCTCTTTGGTTGACCAAGCTTACCTTGGTGTTCGCGCTTCACGGGCGGCCGTCGCGTCCGTCGCTCCGCCATGCGGAAGAGTTTTTTGGCCGAGCCTTGATGTGATCTCGGTCCTCGGTGAGGCGTCGTCCGGACCCGAACGAAGGCTTTGATGGGCCTCGTCGAAATGCTCGGGATCGGGTTCCTTGTCGGATGAATCCGCACAAAATCAGCGTAGTGGCTCGTTCTTCCCGATGCCGATCGGTCTTTCTCCCCGGCCGCTCATAACAACTCGGAAGTTAGGCGGGTTCTGGATCTGGCGCCCGACCGAAGGCGAACCGATTGAAAAGCGGTCCTAGCCCGTCCGGCCGGGGGTAGTTAGCCATTTGAGCTCGTCCCCTCCGGCGCTAGGATAGCGGTGAATAGATGGACGAGGAACTTCGTCGGGGTTTTGTCCCGTCGGCGCTTCGTCGGGGGCTTGAATCGGCCCCCCGCCAGCGAACCGTCGGGTATGCCACTGGCCGTGGGGGAAATTTCGTTGGTCATGGTCACCGGGCCCAGATCCGCTCTTGCCGGTTGGTCGAGGCTCCCGGCAACCGGTGAACGACCATGGTGCGGGCCCGGGGTCACACGTTGAATGGGGGTTGGACCCCCGTCGGGCGGGGTCTCGGGGTGATCCGTGGGCCTTGCCCGGACTTCGGGCAGCGGCCAACTGGTCTGGTTGGCGGTCCGTGGGGCCGGCCGGTCTGCGTCGAGCCTTCCGAACCTTTTCGAGGCTAATAGGGAAAGAAACGGGTGGCGGCGTGGCGTGTTATCGTCGCTCCTCGGGAAACGGGTCCCAGTCGACCGGGTGCGGAGGTTCGGCCTCGTCGCGGCCGTCGGCTCTTGGCGGGGCGGGAAACTCCACCTTCCCAGGTGGCCGCCGGCGATAGGGGCGCTCCGGTGGGGAAACGGCGGCCGAAGCGTCGGCCTTCTCTGGGCCTCCGGGGCGGTTTAACAGTTGATAACTTTCCCACGGGCGCGGTCTGCGGATCACGTTCATCCGACTTCCTCGGCGCTGGGCCGTCGCCGCCGGGGTCTTTGCTTTCAGTGGCGGCGAAAGCGTGAAACGGGGACAGGGGTCCGTTCAGAAAAATCCATCAATGGCGCCATACTCACGAGATCGATGTCGTTCTGCGAAAAACAAAACAATGGGCCCCCCTTGTGGGAAGGGGTTAAACGTTAAAGGACCACATTTCACTTTCGGAGAAGCTAGCGGGCGTGAGGATGGTGGGTGGCGACGGAATAGGAACACGAGTTTATCTTGGTTGAGCCCCGGAAGGTAATGACTCTACTCCGATCGCCTTGGGCGGTGACTTTCTTGTTATGTGGGTGTCGAGCGGTGTTTACAACTCAAGATAGAAATGGAATCCCTAGCTCAGCTGCGTGTGTTCTGTTGTCCTTTGAGCTTCATGCATCCTTGGTCTTTATATCCCATACGCTGGTAGCGTGGAGAAACTGCGGATCGTGGCTCTTAATCTTGCTGAAGGCGGTTAAATAGCTTTCCGGGCTTGCAGCGCCTCAAGTCATCCCGACCCGCTCTTCTAGTAGCTGCAAGTCAATCGCTAGATCCAGAGATCCTCGGGCGGACCGAGGATCAAGCGAGACCCTTTCGAGCTTCGAGGTCGTCTTGAGTCGGCTCAGGCGGACGAGCTTGGGCATCTCGCGCTTCGAGGTCGGCGCCAAAGCTACCAGTCGTGGTCGGGCCTCACGAGTTAGGGAATCCGTTCGACCGCGCCCGGCGGTCATGGAGTACCCGACCCTCGTCGGCTAGCCCCAGGCTCTAGGTCGGAGGAGCCCTCACGGCGTCCTTGAGCGAAAATCGCAAAAATCGCCGTGAGTCTTGTCTCCTTGGTGGGTCGGGCGGAGACCGCGAGGCTAATCTTCTTGGCCCGACACTGGCGACCTTGGACTTGATGTTGATGCGGATGTGAGCGGTTGGCGTGCACTGGCGGCGTCTCGACTCGAGGCCTTAATTACACCCGTCGGATCACGGTTGACCGTCTTTTGAAGCGGCGCGGGTTTTAAGTGCGTCTCGGTTCTCTGAGACCAACGCCCACGCCATTTAATAAAGACCCTTTGCTCTTCGCCCTTTGTCTTCAAGCTTCCTTGCGGCGAGCCCCTTCTTTTCGCTCCCTCGACCAAGCGTTCTCTGACGCCATGACCAAGCTTAGGAGGAGCACCTGCATCGTCCATGAGAATGAAAGAGCTCGAGGCCACAGGGATAGTAGACCGGTCACATGGCGGTTGCTGGCGAGACGAACCTCGCCCTAGGGATGTGAGATGTCTGCACGACATTACACCCTCCTTGGACTGCGGACCCGGAGAGTGAGTTAAGTGGCGGGCGTCCTCTCTAGGCTGCAAATAGAGCTCATCAATACGGTACCAAATTCCATCCTTCGCTCGCCATCTTCTCCCATCTATCCGAGGATTCTAGGGAATTCTTCCCCCCTCATTTTCTTCTTCTACTCCCTCTTAGCTCAGGAAGGACCCTGTTGTCGGTGTATCGTACTTGGCTCGAACAGGGCTCAAATGGTCCTTCAAGTCTTGCCGGGATCGCTCGGTCCACAGTCCGGCGGTAGTTTCCCGAAGAAGTCGAGGGCTCGACGTCTGAGGGCCCGTCAAGAAGAAGAGACCCCAGCCGAAGATTTGGAGGTCGACGGAGGCCATCGCCGCCATCCACATTTACGCCTGTGACATACCAGGCGAGCAATCGCCGTCGACTTCTTGAGGCAAGGTGTCCCTCTGCGGAGGAGGGCACCCATTCTTGAGATCCGCAGGCATGCGACCCCATCGAAGGCATGGTTGCAAGGCCTCGCCCTTGGAACTTGCTCGAAGTCCATCCTTTAGCCTTTCTGACGGCCCATGTTCTTGCGTGCGAAGGAATCTTGGGTCTCAAACGGATGCTCGAGATGTTTGGGAAAGCTGGCATGGCTACACCCTTGCGACCGGTCCGAAGAATGTGCCAGCCGGAAGGCGAGGTAAGACGTCCGACCACCTCTTGACCTGTTTCTAGTGGTCTTCGACCCAAGATCTCGAGACCATCGGGAGTTGTTCGACACCGGAGGAGATGCTCCATTGCCGGAGAAGCAAAACAGAAGGGAAGAAGAGGCCTCCCAGTAGGACCCGAGCCAATCGAGGCGGCGCCATGTCGAGTGGGGGATGGTGCTACGGTGAGAGCCCTCTTGGTGAGCCCAGAGTCCTGCGTTCTTCCATGTCTTCTTTGTTTTTAAGATTCCTTCCTTTTCGGCTGAGTCTGTTGCCGCCGCTAGTCTCAGGTACCCCCAGGCCCCAAGGCCTCGAGCCCCACTTGGCCGGTAGAAGCCGCTCGAACCCGGGTCCTCGGTCGTGAGACGCATAAGCGTGGCGCCCTCGACATCAGGCGACAAGACCTCGGGCCCTTGGCGAGAGTCTGAGTGGCCAGTAGCTCAGAGACCCGAGCTGCCGCCCTTAGCATCCTACGCCAGGCGTACTTTTGATCGCGAGAACTTGAGCATCAGGCTCGAAACAGCTGCCGTTTGTGATGGGCATTGTTGAGCGAGTCGAATCGAGGAGGCGCCTTCGTCTTTGCCCCTGCCGGTCGCCATGGACGCACTCCCGGGTCGTACAGGTGTGAGGATTCGACCAAGGGCTCGGCGACTCGTCGGAAGAAGCGAGTCGTATCGGACTTGACCGCAGGCGAGGCCCACGTCCGAGCGTTGTCGACAGCTACGAAGCCTAGGTGAATCTTTTGTGCTATGTTAATTAAATGGATTCTTCGATCATATGTTATGATGCAAATGATGAGGGCAATATATTTGATATACCTGTCCATGTGCTTATCATCCACTAATGCTTTCTATTGATAGGCAAAAAGAAAAGATTGCTTGAGATATTCGATGGTTGGTGCGATAATGTCATCGATCTTATAAATGCGAAGAAGAAAGCAATTCTTCGTCGGGATATATCGACCGCCACCTACTATGGCTGGGGAAAGGTTGTGTCACTTTGCGGTGATTCGTCCATTATCGACCAATCTGG
>JAYEVE010001140.1:0-92687 GCA_036346375.1 Guadua angustifolia | reverse complement strand
TTTCTCAAAAAAACTATAACATTTGCTTAAGTTACTGTCGTAATGGCACAAGAGCATATCCACGTAATTCACAGCAGGTACAACGATTTTATAATGACCAGCTATGGTATGCAATCAACTTTGTGGTGCATTTATGCAATTGTTTTTCGTTTGTGCACCAAATTAATATGAAAAATTCTCTAAAATTTTCTAGATGTGCTTTCAATTTACTCTATATATCCATGTATAAAGTTTAATTTTAATAGTAAGAAAAATAAGAAAAACCTCACAAATGATAAATCAAAAGATAAAGAAACATGCTACTATTCACAACATTCTTATCCATTTTTACTTTTCTAATACATGTATAAGTCATCATAGACAGTTCGTCTATGATGACCTATGCATCACAAACGGTTCTGATTTAGAACCGTCTCTGATGTCTATTATCATAGTCGGTTCAAAAATCGTCTATGATATACTCTTATATCACCGACACATTGTTACTGACGGTTCACAAAACCGTCTGTAATGATGATTTTAAACCGTTCGTGACGAGATTTTCTGTATTAATGACATGACATTGACATGTGCACAATTAGTTTTTGAGTTGTGGATTGCGTCAATATATAGGTGACCAGAATGCATTCACCTTTTTAGGGGTATCTCTTCTTCTTCTTTCAATTAATGTAAGAATTTTTAGGTTTTGTTTCGACTGAAGTGACCATCTGACTCTAAAAAGTTAGCTTTTCACGACGGAAATGACCACCCAACTCAAAAAAAAAAAAAATCAACCGCAACTACTCAGCTGCTAATTTTAGTGCTATTAAGATTTGTGCTATTTAACTTTCAGAGAAGTATAATGTTGATAATAGTTTGTTGAGATAGTTAATAATTTATTGCTTTCTAACTTCCAATGGCCTAAGTAGCTTGCTGGTAGTAATTCACTAATCAAATTATGCATGGATGCATGCATGAGTGTATCCGAGTGCTTCTGTATCGTCACTCGTCAGACACATTAATTGTTTTGTTGTCCGACTTGGATCTCTAGCCATAAAAGCAACATATATTCTATCAGAACTCCCATTTGCATAGAACACGTAATATGCTCATGACATTTAATCTAAGCCATAGATTATATCAAAAAAATCTGGATGGCTATGGTATTTTCCTTTTCTCCGATTAATGAGGGAATTTCAAGCTTTTTTTTCTTAGATTAATGTGGGAATTTCTAACCTTTTACCTCTTAGAGTTAATGTAGTCCTTCTAAAGGAGCCTCCAATTGGTATCATTCTATTTTTATTTGAATTTACAGACATATTGTAAAATTATTCTTTTAGAAAATTTCAATTATGTAAAATTTCATCTTATCTTTTTGGATTGGTTACCCATTTGAATTTAGTTCAAAGTCACAACATATATACATGTATGGCTAAGATATTTTATTTTTCTCCGATTAATGAGGAAATTTCAAGCTATTTTTTATTTTTTAGATTAATTAATGTGGGAATTTTCAGCCTTTTAATTACCTCTTTGAGTTAATGTAGGCCACCTTCTAAAGGAGCCTCCAATGAGTAAAAATAATGTAGGCCTTCTAAAGAGCCTTCAATTAGTAAAAATAAAGATTAAGACATAATTTTCATTCGAAGACAATATATACTATATATAAATTAATCCACCCAAACGAAATTAACACACAGAAAACTTTCAGGACATAATTAAAAAACTACCGGACCGCCAATATTCCAACCACATATAAATCAAGCACCCGATCATACATACCTAATCTATGTGAACCAAATGACCAAACCTATAGTAATAAATGAAACAGGACGTGCAGTTAACCAAACATCGTTAGTCGCATGATCGAATGGATGCATGCAGCCGTACGGCCGGCGACGTCGGATGCCGGCGGCTAGACGCCGCCGCAGCGGTAGGTGATTCGGCACGTCCTGCCGACCCTGACAACGTACGTGTGCTGCGGCTTTACGAGGAACGGCGGCAACCGCAGAAGCGCCTCGCACACGCAGTCCTTCTGCACCTCCTTCAGCCACCGGCAGCAGTCGCGGTACGCCCGGAGCTCCTCGTCGTGGTGCTCATGATCGTCGTCGTCGTCGTCATCTTCATCATCGTTGTCGTGGTCGTCGTCGTGGTCATTATCCCCGCCATGGTCGTCGTCATCATGGCCGTGGTCGTGGTCATTGTCATGGTCGTCGCGCAAACGGCCACGCCGACCGTGGACGCGCCCGCCGCGGGTGCGGTTGCCGTGGCGGCCGGTGCCGTTCCCTTCGGCGCCGTGGATGCCGTTGCTCGCCATCAGGGCCGAGGTGCTGATCGCTGCCTGCCCGCGGCGGCCATGGTCATCACGTCCATCGTCGCCGCCATGGTTGTCGTCATCGTCGTCGTCGTCGTCACGGTCATCATCATCATCATGGTGGTGGTGGTGGTGGTCATCGTCCTCGGGAGGGCTCGGCGGCAGGATGGAGCAGGCCTGGCTGGCGATGGCGAACTGGCTGATGCAGAACGCCCTCGCCTTCGCCTGCGCCGCGACGGGCGCAAGGAGGGAAGGGAGGAGGAGGAGGGCAGCGGCGACCACCGCAGCGTAAATCGCCGATGCGGCCATATGTTGGCTAGCTACCTAGATGATCTAGTACTTAGCTGTGACCTCTCTTGCTGGCTACGTGCCACTTCTTATAAAGATGTGTAACTAATTAGGTCGTAATTAAGTAGTTGGGGTCATCCTCTGCTCGGTTGCATGCGGCTTCAATTTTGCGTAACCAGAAGAGTAGGAGTGAGCAGAGATCGATGCACGGTGCATGGTTGTAAATTAGGTGTTTCATACCGATGGCATGCATCAAGGCTTGTTCAGCCATCTCCATCTTGTTTACATGAATGCATCCCCTGTTGGTCAGAGGTCAGTGGCTCCTTGGTTATACAAAGTATACTTGATAATACCGTATCGAATACTATGCTAGTTTAGTACTTAGAATGGCACATTTTGGTACCGGATCATACCGGCGTACCATTTTAGATTTATAAAATAATATATATCTCTACTTTTAATTACGAGTTGGTGGCGGTGGTCCGTTCTCTCCTCCCCTCCCCCCTGGACATACCCACGAAACCGTCATTGTCCCAATATTTATACATTGGCGAATAGAGAAAATTTTAATTCGGTTGGATATACATACATGCGTGATCTGCGGTGTATCAGATTCTAATCTCAATCAGCTGATTCTATTTTTAAATACTGCACGACCGATTCTTTTTTCATATACTGCATGCATATAGCTTCTGAATTACCATGTGCCTTTCAGTTGCCATATACATCCTTTCCATTAAATATTTATTTGCATGTGTAGATAAGATCATCTTTTCTTTTTATCTAATCACGTATGGACTTGATTTCAATTGGCCAACAATATGTGCACGACCATGCATGATGCAACCAGTTAAATTTGTTATCTCTATTTCTACTAATTCTAATGAGGAGTTGGTGGTGGTACATCTGTTCTCCACTCTCACCCCGACAAGTGTGCGCACCTGCATAGTTGAGTGGGAAGCAGGCAATGGCCACCCCGGTAGATTGGATGGATCATCCAGTCACGGGAGGTAAATGAATATGCATGACTCATTTATTGTTTTCCTTTCTCCCATTGATCTGGTATTCGAATCGGCGGCGATTGCTCCTGGTATTTTTTGGATTGGATTGATTTATTCCCTTCCGAAGAAAGCAGAGCTCCGATTAACGAAGTTGGGTCTCTTCTCGCCTCTTTTCCTTTTGTTGCCTTCCTTATTCAATGATTTCTTAATCTAGATTTCATAGATATCTGTTTGGTTGTTGAATCTATATAACCCCACTATTTCTTGCCTCTTTTGCAGATGTGTTGAGCTTATCTGTTAAACGGAGGTAATGGGCAACCTTCCTGATCTCGTTGATGTGGCGCAGGGGCAAGTCGCCGGTGGTAGGCGGCGAGATAGGCTGGCAGTCCTGCTGGAGCTAATCGTGGTGGATGATGTCAATAGGTTGAAGGCAGCGCTCGCAGGGGGAGGCAAGAAGGCGGTAAAGCTGGTTGATGAGGTTAGGCTATGGTATATGGCCGGAGCAAGACGTATGAGCCACGCATGCCACTGTAATAGCAGCTACATACGGATGACGTCTACCTTTTCAACGCCTTTGCGCCAATGGGGCAGCAGGTGATGCCTCTCTAGGTCGATCGATCGATCTCGAATTTTGGCGTTATAAATTTACAATCCCAAGTGCTGGAATGTTATTATTTAAGTTTGTAAAATTAAAGATAATTTTAAGCTTGAGTTTATATACAGGTGCTTGAAATTTGTATGCTTCGATGAATTAATTTAAACATTTAACCATTGCACATTTAAAGTGAACATTATTATTCAGATAAGATTAATGCTCTTTGCAAATAAATTTTTTATCGCAAATTGAGTTTCCGTTATACGGGCACATGACTAGTTTATACTTATACACCTGTTTTATTATATGTACATCAAATTTCACTTATAATATTACTCTAAATACATAGTAGTACTATTAAATATAACATATAGTTCAATAGAAGATATTATCAGTTCCACCGGTATGACCGGTATTGACGAGGGTAATTTAGGAAAATACCACCTATTAGCTGCTATTAGCTGGGTTTGGTTAGCTAATGAGATAACCATTAGCTGGGTGCCCAGCTAATAGTTAGCTAATCTATTAGCTGTTAGCTACGTGGATCCAAACAGGCCCTCCACCGTTTGGTCTGTTGCTGTCTGTCTCCATGGGTTGTTCTGATCATTTTGGGTTCAACCGTCGAACTAAATCCAAATTGGTTATGTTGTTCGGCGAAGGTTGTTGAGAATCAACACAGATCCGTACGACAAATCCACAATATTCAACTAATCCAAACAATTGCATATGTACGCCTGCTAGGATGAAAACGGATCGGATATTTTCTGACCGATTTGGATATTTTCGGATATGAATTCTGTCAGATCGGATATTTGTCGGATAGTATCGGATCGGATACGGATACAGATTCGGTAACTCGCTATCTGTCGGATACGGATACGAATTCAGATAATCCAGATATTGATAGGTTGAATATCCAGATATACATGTGGGCTGGGCTAAGACTACTCTTTTGGTCCAAAAAGGATTCTTAATTTCAGAATTATTTTCTAATTTAATTAATCCATAAAGCAAGTTTCAATTATTAAAATTAGCAAACCAACTCCAAAATTATGATTTTTTAGAAAGTTCTAAAAACAATCTAACATTTAAAAATTATTTTCAAGATTTTATCAGATTTTAAATTTTCTCTAAAATTCAAAAACTCCTATTCTTAATAGGAAAATATTTTAAATAAGTAGCTAAAAATGCATAAAAACTCATAAATACATAATTAATTATTTTAAACATAATTCAACAAAGAATATAAATCTTGAGTCATTACATATAAGTGTCATATATTTTTCCTAGAGACATGATATCTAAGTATTATCAAACTTTTAATGTCTTATGTGTTTGCTTCCATTTGTATCTCGAGTAAGGATTACCTTTCATTTTGTATTTTAATCTCGTGTATGATGAACTAATCGTATTTGTGTGATAAATTAAGTCTTATATAATTTTGTTTGTCACATGGTATCTAACTATTGTCTAAGTGAATGAAAATACTTATATTTGTTCAATTTTCAAAAATGTTTTGATCAAATCAACTAGTTATGTGTTTTTGTTGATTTTTTATGTACAATCTAACGGGTTATCATGTTTCGATAAATATTCGAAATCGTATCCGATTTGATTCGTATTCGATCCGTATCTGTATTCAACATTATCCGTATTCCTATCCGGACTATCCGTATCTGTATCCGCATCTGAGAAAAAATATGAAAACAAATATGGTAAAACTATTATCCATCCATATGTATCCGATCCATTTTCACCCCTAACGTCTGCCCACATTTGCATTGAGAATAACTACGAAAATTTCGTGTGCCGATATGAAAACTACTCCCCACAGTAAAAACGAATCTGATTTTATTCTCTCGTGGGCAAACTGCAAACACCCTTTGTTCTCTGTCCTGCCAAAAAAAATTCAAAAGAAGCTGATTTGCGCTTCACTTTTCACTAAATCTTTTCTATATACAGATGTTTACAGTTGGCCACATTCCTCCTCGAGTGAAGAGGCCGGATTGTTTTCCTTTATCTAAAAAAAATACAGATGTTTACAGTGCCTTAATATCATTCTTTGTTCCGCCTCAGTTATTTGTCCCGAGTTCTTTGAGCTTACTCTTTGAAACCTCTTATCATTTTCAGCTTGTCAAAAATTGTGCTTGCTAATTCTTCTCCATTAAGAAAAAAATTGATGAAGATACCTTATGAGACCCTGATGAACCATGGAGAGAAAGAGAAGCATGTCTTCAGTAATGAACTTAACAAAGGTCTTGAGATACTTTAGAAGTCAAAAGCAGCAACTGTACTTGTTACAAAGGGCTCTGACTCTGATTTTGTGGATGCTGAATTTCAGAGATTGCTTAATTCTTCTAGAGCGTTAATGAAGGTACGCATTTTTTTCATGGTTGTGCATTGCGGTTCTTTCCGTATGGAAGCTGAATATATTGGCACCACTAAAATACACGCTTTCTTCATGATCTCTTCTGTACATGCTGCCATAAGGAGAGAGTAGAGTTCTTCACTTTTTCATATGTGATTAATCCCGAACTCAGAAGTTGCCTAAGAATGTAATAAATGTAGGAGAAGTGGAGAACTGCCAATTATCACTATTCTTGACGTTGAAGGTTGACCAATTTTTTTTTACTGTGATCTAATTGGGCAGTCCTTTTTTTTACTCAGGAATATACTTCGATGAATACATCATTTGAAGGGCTAATTTGTTTAGTTGAGAAAAAAAATACAGTTATGATCGGTTGATTACTTGATTGCTGCTTGTTTGCTACATGTCTGTTGTGCTATTAAAATCCATGCTGTTAGTTCATTGCAAAAACAGTTAATATCTAGATTCTAGACAAATCTGATCCTTCTTTGCTTGACACAGGCTGAAGAAAATCGTCTCTCTCGCCCTTTCATTATTGTTTCTCCAGCTGGTCATGTTGATTCAGTTAGGAACTGCTTGGTAGAGAATGACTATTTTGATTTGGACACTCAGAAGGTACAGCGCATTGTCCTACTATGATCTTCATGTAGTTGTTCTCTGTTTTGCTAAAAAAACCTGTGTTATGTGGATTCTTTGTATGTCCAGTTTCTTTGGAGCTGATGAGTGCATCCCTGCTTATTTATTATATGGATCCACAGTAGTGTGTCCACATCCAGATATTTGATGATCAGAGTTGTTAAGATTATGTTCAGTTATTTATCTAGAAATCCTCCATCCACATTTGTAGTAACTGTTTATTTATTTTTAACTTGGGATCTCAATATGTCAAATTCTTCTGTTCTTTTCAAATGTTTCGTGGAATCCACTTGCAGGTATGGGTTCTGAAAGAGATGGAGCTTCCAATTGTCAGTATATCCTCTGAGCTAAACGGCAAAAAGATTCTGCTGAAGTCTTCCTGGGAGATACTTCAAAAGCCAGTGGGACCTTGGGCAATTTTCAGTTTGCTACCATCAAATAAAATTTTGGACACACTAAATGAAATGGGTGTGGAGTTTGTACAGGTAAGATCATGTGCCGTTCGCATCACCTTTTTCCCATTATACATTTGGCATTCACTTATTTACTTTTGATTGGGTCAACTTATTCATTAAGAATGGAGAACTTCATATACACTGGTCAAGAATGAGTTGCATCAGTTTGTTATATAAAACCATGAATCCTGATTATTACATCTTTCTTAATTACCTCGTAGAAACTTGAAGCTACATCCATTTTATCTAGCTTATCATGCGCTGCAGTCGTTAATCGAACATTTAACCTACAAAATGCCAACAATGACAATACTAACGTTCAAATCCTTTCGGCTTTGAAAATGCAAGCTCAAAGCTTGCAACTTCTACCTCTCTATTTCATCATAGTTATATTTGTTATTTCTACAGCTTTATAAAAATCGATACATGAAATGAACTATACTTTTCCGGCAGAAATGCAACTTATCCAACAGGCCGATCATTGGGCATTCTTTGCTCTTTGGGGCTATCAGCTCCCGTGGCGTGGATGTTGGCATCACGCTTTGCAAAACCGAAGATGATTTCGATTTTATTCTTTCCATGAACCATGCAAACAGAATGTGTAGAGATGTCAGTAAGCTCAGATTCTCTGCCCACCCTGAGCAACACGTACACGTCGAGCATGTTTACGGCCAGTGGGTGTGGGTCACCGTCCAACCAGACGCTCCCATCGGCTTGCTTACAGTATGTTACTATATGATCACGTATTCTGTAAGAAGCAAGAGGTCTCGTAGGAATATAGATGTTTCTCAATGTAATTTACAGTACTTAGAATTTCCATGCTGCCCTGCCAGTATCTTACGGTTAGACTATCCTGTAAAAGTTGCTCAACAAGTTTCAGTGTGGTTTGAATGTGTAACACAAGAACCAGCTTCAAACACTATAATAGAAAAACCAAGTGGTGCCTTTGGTAATATATACAAAAACACAGCCCAGCGCTTTATTCACATTTTCCCCCTGCCCTTTTCTCCCCTCTTCTCACTTTTCATTGCAGCAGGAAGAACACAAGATTGGGAGCCATTCTCTGAGCAAAACTACAGCAATGGACATGGCGCCGCGCGCCGTTTTCCCAGCCAGAAAATCCTTACCAGTCGCTGGCATCTGTGATCAGATATGTACCGTCCGTCTGCGCTCTGAATTTCTGACTGGAAGGTCAACTAAAGCGGTCTCCGGCGCCCAACTTAACAAAGGTAAGCACAATAAACTGTCTGGCCATTGCTCTAGTACATCCTTGAAACCCCGTACTGAACTGCACCAACCTTGCTGTATCCACTTGCGACCGCCGCGATGCCATTGAAGGGAGCGAGGCCATGCAGCATGTTCCCCTGGAGAGCAGCTCTGTCTGTTAGATCAGCTTTGGGCGCACTTCTTGGAATGTAGTATGGTGAAGACCGCATGGCCGGAGCGATATCGGGAACAACCTTGGCATCCATGAAATGTTGCGCTGGCCTATACTGCATGCGATCTTTCTCAAGCTCCTGCTGATGCAGTCTGTCGGAGCAGTCCGACTTCAGGTGGTAGCAGCATACTGACGGGTTGGCAGCTGCTGGAGGAACCACCGGATTCCTCGCCACCATTCGTGCATAGTGAGGATCAGCGACACTTGCATTCTCGAATGGTATTACTGGGCCAACCACTCTTCCTGGTCTAGCTGCGAGAGTGATACCGATGAAATATATTAGCCGAGGCTCTTCGAAGTTAAAATAAAAGGAATGCAAGTCAGTCACGAACAATAGCTATCCCGAAGAGAGTTACCTGTTGGAATCCTTTGAGGAACTTGGGAAGTTGCATCCGGACCTTCCTTTGGAGGAATTGGAGTGGAGTGAAGTATTGTAGTCCTGCAAATAGCAGAATCACAGGTCAGCGGTGAAGTTCAAGCACACTGTGGAATATGTGAGAACCCAAACCATCAGATTCCCAAAACTGTGAAGTACCCCAAATCTGTTAGCACTTCAGATTTCCATGTACCTTATTTTATATGGATAGATCTTTGAAGTATCATAGGATTATATTTTAGAAAACGCGCAAAAGCTTGGTGCATCCACAAGACAGGCGAACGGTTACAACTCAAGCCAAGAAAAAACAGTAAACGGGTATAATTGAATAGAAGGGAACTCCCTCTACTACGCAGCATCACATCTGCAAACCAAACTCCCTAGCAGATGACTCGCGCAAAAGTCAGCAACACTTTTCAGGCCCGCCTGAAGCTGCATGCTGAGCTCATCCCTGAGCTTGCCGACAACACCATCCACACTCGCTTTGATTATTTTCACAAGCTTTATTGAACACCATCTCCTACTTGGCAGAAAAACCTATTAACTAACTAATGGATTTTGCCTGTTTTAATCGATTTTAACACAAGCAATGTATGACAGCACAGATCATTGAGAAATTGGGATAATAATCACATTGGAAAGAAGTGTGATAATGTAAGTTACCTTGGGAGAGAATCATGCTTCCTGTCAATTGTGCCACTCTTTCCTCCATTTTCTTCTAAGTTAGCAAATTGCCTCCGGAAATTGTCAACAGCACTGCAAAACAAAAAATCAAGAAACATGAGCATAATTTGTGAATCTTGCCACATTGAAACAACATAAAATAGGGAACAGAAACTAAAAGATATATCAAGGTAAAAACCTAGGATATAGAAAGCTTGTTTTTCAGAGCCATTCATGTAATCGTTCAGGAGTTGAGGGTGGTACTCCAATATCTCCCTAAATATAAGTTCCTTGATGTCTTCTTTGGTAACTTTTCTTCGTTCAAACTCAAACTCCATTTTTGAAATTAGTTGGCATGATGGTTCTCTCTCCACTTTCGCAAGACCTTTAAAATAGGGATCAGCCAGCACCTGATTGTGCATATAATACTTATTGTTAGAATAACATATAAACCATGAAATCTTTACCCCTTTATAATTCACCAGTTCAATCTTTCCTACATCCACACAGTAAAATGTACACCCAAAAAACATCCTTCCTCAAAATCAAGCGCTAAGATGTTTTATCAGACTACTTCATCAAATCTGAAGGTCCAAATCATTTGGTTCATCCACCTATCTAATCTTCTAATCTAATCTAACAATAACAAATCGCAAGAATCGTTCCCCCGCCTCAGCAGAGATCGCGACGGCCCCCAATCACGCCGCTTACCCCGTCCCTTCCCCAATCGTGCCGTCGACGCCAAACCCCGCCGCCAAATCGCCCGCCTGCCGCCGCCGAAGCCCCGCCATGAGTGCAAGCTCCCAACGCCAGCGCGTCGCCCGGCCGGCACCGCCGCCACTGCGAAGCCCGACGGCGTCGCCGCCAGCGCCAAGCTCGCCGCCACCGCGAAAGCCCGTCGCCGCCGCAAGCCCCGCAGCCGCCACGATCGCCCGCGCCAAGGTTAACGGCGGGAAGGAGTAAGAGAGGACGGGCAAAGACGGCGATAACCCTGTACGCGATCCGTTGAGGGCCGCGAGGTGGGAGGATGTGGCGGCGCTCCCCAAGTGGCGGTACAACGGCCTGAACACTGCGGATAAGCCGGTTCATGGGCACCGTCGCCAGCGTCGTGCCGCCGACCCCATCCGATGGCGCGATCGCCATGGCGACTCCTTCAGTACACACACACACACCAAAGATAACCCTTGATTATAAGAAATTATTTGGCGACTCACGCAAAAATTATAACCTTCAGTCGCCACGCGGGTGCTCTGCGGTTATCACGGCTCGAAGGGTGGCGTCGGCGTGAGGAGGCGAGGGCGCCGCCAGATGTGAGGCGGCTGCAGGAGCAGCGGAAGGTGCAGCGAGCAGGAACACGCGCCTCGGGGAGATCGAGGACCAGCAAGAGTGGCTGAGCGGCGAGAGGTTCTCACCGATCGCAAGAGGCGAGAGTCGCCGTTCTCACCAAAGGGAGAGGTTCCATAACGAGTTCTGTGCGCGTCGTGCCGTGGGAGAAGGGAAGCCTCACGTGGCAGAATTTCCCCTACTACATCAAGTGAGACGAGCACACCATCTGTTCGACGCTTTGTTTGAACGAAGCTAACATTAGTGTGCTAACGGCTAGAGAATGTGTTTTTTTTTCTTTTGGATTGCAAGTGAGAACAAGAGGCAGCTGCTAAGGGAGTGCGCGGCATCCCACCTGTGGCACAAAGACGTCACTTCAGAGTATGGCTCCCGGCTGCATTCCTCTGGAGGGAGGATACTGCTCCAGAGCTTGCCAGGTATTAAACAGTAAAGAGGCAAATACTTAGTGTTGTTGGAAATGCTTGCGTTGTGAGATTTCTTTAATGCAGGAACTGAGCTTTACAGGGAGAGATTGGTAAGAGCTCTCGCACATGAGTTGCGGGTGCCACTACTGATCCTGGACAGCAGAGTTCTAGCTCCATTTGTAAGATACCGAACCTTTACATACAAAGAATAGAGGGGTGGCTGCAAACCTAATATCTCACCAAACCTGTAGGATTATGGGGAAGATTCAGAAAACGAGGAAGAGGATGAGCATGCCGAGTCAGAGGATGAAGGCTTGGAGTCTGAAATGGGGGATGAAGGTGACAAAGATTGGACAAGCAGCAATGAAGCTAAATCTGATGAAAGTGATGAAGATGGTGCTCTAAAATCCGTGGAAGACCTAAAGAAGTCTGTGGATGACCTCAAGAAGTTGGTCCCATGTACTATTGAGGAATTTGCACGGAAGGGAAAAATGTTTGTGTTCATTCTGATATCATCTCTTTAGATTTATTTTTCTTTAATTTTGTTTAGTAATATTTCAATGAGGCTTCATTTTTCTATTTTATGTATTAGATCTTGAATTATTACCAGATTAAAACATTATTTGGGGCGCAATTTATTCATATATTATACTTGTTTAATATAGATTGTGAGTTTTTGGTATATCTAACCTTAGCTCACTCTTCAGGGAATTTGAGCCAATCCAGTTGTTGGGGCTTCAACTTCTTGGAAAGTTTTTGGTTGGGATTCCATCTGAGAAGAAATGATTGAACTTATTTACCTTGCCCTTAGGACAATCTAGACCCATATCTAAAAACTTAAGAAAAGAAATTACAGAGTCACCTCAATTGTTTTTCTGTACAATATCTGAAAGGCTCTTTAAATTTCCACTCTCAGATAATTAATGTGTAGCTTTTTTTGATATTCTTCTTGGTGGGATCAGTCTGAAACAGGTTATATTGCCAACTTAGCGTATTACTATTCCATTTTTAGTCTCTTTTACTGGCCTTTTGATTATTAGTTGAAAACTGTAAATTCAATCTTTTGTTTTCCCTGTATAGATCCTACAGGAACATCTTCAATATGATCTATCAAAAGATAAGAATTGCATCCTTTCAAGCTTGGCTCCCTTTTTCCTTCCTCAGTTTTTGGTCTGCATCTTTAAATATATGCAATCATGTCAAGATTCTTCAGCACGGACAAAAATCTTAAGTGATCTTATTGGTTTACTGTATTCAAACCCTACAAATATTGAAGCCTTAATGGTACTTACTATTGAAGCATGGTTGGGACTCTTGGCCTTTTAGTCTCTTTTACTGGCCTTTTGATTATTAGTTGAAAACTGTAAATTCAATCTTTTGTTTTCCATGTATACAGGAACATCTTCAATATGATCTATCAAAAGATAAGGATTGCATCCCTTCAAGCTTGGCTCCCCTTTTCCTTCCTCAGTTTTTGGTCTGCATCTTTAAATATATGCAATCATGTCAAGATTCTTTACACAGTGAGGTCAACTGCACCTTTATTTTTGTTCCTTTTCGGTTCACAATAGAGTGGAATATTACCTACTGCTTCTTCCTTTAGTAGCTAAAGGGTTGCATGATAAATTTCTTTGTAGGGCATTTTTTGAATTAGAAGCTGGAGTAGTTGGGCAAACAACAGATTTTAAAAGATCTAGGGGACTTCAGTGGAATCTAAAGAAGGAAAAAAGAACCTCCCCCCGTGGCGCGCGCTGGTGTTAGCCTTTCTTTGTTTTATGGTACCGCAGGAGTGCAGCCCCACCTACAACCTTAGCATGCTTACTATACTATATTCCTTTCAAACATGGTGCAGATGCTCATGAAAAATTCTAAAATAGATTCCGTAGAGAAGGTATGGTCCTGCCTATCATCGTAGAAAAATAGTCCAGTTTTGATGTTAGCAGCTGATGAGGAGGGGTGGCTTAATGAATACAAGAGGCTAACTTGATTTTTTTTTGTGTATCCGTAGATGCTTTACACTTGTTCAAATGGTTAAACAATGAGCTATATATCTCCAGTTGAAGTATTATAATGCTACATCTGCCATATACCAATGCTTATGCCTTAATGTCATATATTTGGTTTTCACTTAAGTATCAAAACTGCTATAATGCTGGTCCAGGAGCTCACAAAAATCTCAAGTGTGTGGAGAAAGCAACAACATTTGTCAGCAATATTCAATGTAAGTCTGCATATTTTGTTTGTGCTTCTACTGTAATGTGTCACTGAATACCTCTCCGTTTTGATGATCAATCATATCCATATATACCATACCATTGCATTCGTATCATTTTGCCATCAGGCATCAGTTCACATCCATTTCCAGTGGTTTAATCATCACATCAGATATTGTTGTATTGATGATTAAAATGGAAGTGGATTGTCCTGTCATGACAAAATTTGAAGTTTTGCGTGGATTCATTCCGAAGACTTTTCGACTGGACCGTGAAAGTAAAATTTTCTCAATGACTGCCATTTTCAATTGCACGACAAAGGGTATAAATCCGCCATCGTACTTTTCAAAGATCAATATGCACAAATCACAAATGATTACTATCTGAGTTAAAATAATCAAGAACCAACCACAGCCTATCTGAGTTAAAATAATCAAGGACCAGCCGCAGCCTAAACCTCTTGTCTAATCAGACTCGACGCGCGTTGCGGATACTTTGCTTTTGCCTGTTAAATCGTTGGTGTGTTGGTACCTATTCTACGAGTGGTCTGTGGGAGATTAACAGGTCTGTCCGGCGCATCACTGATGTGAGTTAGGATTAGGCACATTGGTAATCCTCTTTCCACCTTTTGGTGTACTGTGATGGCAACTGCTCTCCCTTTTGGAATGGATGGGAAATCTTCTTTGCCTGTTGTCAAGACAGGATGTGATGTGCTGCCATTCTGAACTAATTTGGTGTAAGCTTTAAAATTACTTACTCACTGTTTTAGCACTGTTTGGCTATAATTCTGTAGTGCCTACTGAAAGTAATGCTCTAATTGTTGTATACTCCTGTAAAGTTGTAAAATCATTCCTTTTCAGCCTTGGAGTAAAGATCAAGTTCTATAGTATTTCTAACACAGAATAATCAAAAGCTTTAAAGGTGATTGGTGTTTAAAGATTGCAGTTTAAGTAAAGCATCAGATCTCTTAGAACAAAGGGTCATATAGAAGTTAAGCAGTTAAGAAAGACAAACATCTTTTCACACTTGGGCCATTCCTATTCACTGACTCCGTGTTCTATAGTATCAGAGATTAGATTATTTTTAATGATAAACAATTGCGATGTTACTTTATGCACTTGTTTATGTAATCAACGATATAATAACTTTCTGTATCTTTCTTTTGTGCTTCTATCATAATCACATCTTACTACACTTGATTACCAAAATATAATAACACATTTTGCTTATTTGAATTGTATTACTAAATATATCGCCGTAGCGTTAGCACGGGCATTATACTAGTATGATTCTGTGAAGTAACACAAATAACACAAAATACTAACATGAAATTTGTGTTTCATTAAGGTATCCTACCTCTTCAGCAGTTGGTCGATCCTTAGGATTAAACGCTAGAAGCCTTTGTAAGAGCTTGAGTGCCGATGGATCTGCATTGGGGAATTTTTCTGAAAAAGTATTGGCTGTTTCCTCCTCATGCTGCTCAGATACCTCCTTGCCTTGTCATTTCGAATCTGCAGGAGTCAAAGTAAGGAACGAAAACATTTGAGAATTGGAATGGTTTATGCTGAAGTATCGAACATGCCAACATTTCCGTAAATAATAAATCCTACCTGAGAAATAGTCTCCTTTGATGGTGTACCTAAGAGATCGGTCATCAAATCCAACTGGTGAACCACATTTTTACCAGGGAACAAAGGTTTTCCTGTTAAAATCTTCGCAAAAATGCAACCAATACTCCATGTATCAATAGCTGCTGAATACTGCACAAAAGAATCAACTTAGTATTATTAACTTGACACAGAAATTGAGGACAACATGTGAACTTGGAGGAAACAAAACAACTAATAGCAAATTTGACGGGAGTACCTGTAACAATCAGTAATGTATATCAGCTTGTACGTAAAACTAGTTCCTGAACGCGAACTTGTTATTACTATGATGCTGCACTTCTCTAAAACCAATAATGTATCCACAAAGGACCAAAAACTATCTACTAGCCATCTAAAATCTTAAGTTCAATTTTAATAGAAGAACACAACTCCGGAACGAGATAATTTGGAAGGATTCGCCGTTCACGTATGAGCAGGCAGCAGGCATTCCAGATACAATATATAGACAGATACAGTTTAAGGGCTAGCATGGACTTTTTATAGGATTGTATTGTAGTATATACCTATATCATAATACAACATACATAGAACTCCACATGATGATACAGTTACAAAGCATAGCTATTCAACAAAGTGCATTAAAGGAGAAAAGAAGATGGAACATGTAGCTAAAATTTGAACTTCTTTCTTAGGTTGTATAACCCTAAGAGAAAGAGCAGTGTAGCACAAACATTAGTTTAATTAACAAAAACTACATGATGTGGAAATTAATTACCTTAGAAAAGAAAGACCCACACAGCTCAGGAGCCCTGTACCATCTAGTAGCAACATAGTCCTGCAAGCATGTTTGAAGCGGACAGTGAGACTCAAGTTGCAAGTAGGGTTGTTTGGTACGGAACACAGCATGGTAATTTGTCAAAGACAAATCGATAAAAATAAATTATTGTGAACCAATTCTAGTACTGTAAAAGTAACATACCGTCCAGAAAACTGTGGTAGGAGCATCATTAAACGCAACCCTTGCTAGTCCAAAATCACATATCTTAAGTTTGCAGTTAGCATTTGTTAATATATTTTTTGGCTTTAAATCACGATGATAAACATTAGCTGCAGCCACATAGACTTATCATCAGAACAAAGCTAAACAGTCAATACTCAACAGAGATAAAGTAACTGCATCAAGCAGATCTAAAGTGAAATCGGCACACTCTACATTCCATGCAGAATTTAAACAAAGATTTACCAAAAAAAAATTGATAGAACTGAAAGTCATTGATGGCAATTAGCACAAAGTAAAAGCAAAAACCCATGTATGCCCTCATAAATAAACAGTAGGATGCGAAATAACTTGTTGAAGCAACGGTTAACAACAAGAATATAAACGTTCAAATTTCCATCTAAGCACAGAGAATATCCAAGAAATTTCAGTACAAAGAAAAGAATCATATATAATCAAAGCCTCAAAGCTAACTTGAGAAAGCAAAAGAATAATGAACAGAGTGCACACAAGATATAGTGAAATAGATAGGAAATTTTTAGAGATGCTTCAAAGAATGCAGAGGACAATATGACTAACATTGGTTAGCACTAAAGTGAAATTTGTGTGCAAATGCACTAGTCGGAACAGTTCATACTCCTAATTCAAAACAGCGAAGCACCACTGAGACTTTATAAATAGAACTTAGAAGACCTTTCAGGGGGGAAAGGGAATCCCTAAAGATCCGTACCAGTATGGATATATTTCAATGCTCGAAGCATCTGATAGAGAAAGAACTGATGGTGTTCCTTTGTTAAGTCGTCATTAGCCTTAATAACTTGGTGGAGGTCTGTATCCATCAGTTCAAAGACAACATAAATATCACTGAAGTCCCTCCTTGATGGAGGTAGCATTATATGTTTGATCTCGACAATATCAGGATGCCTTAGAAGCCGGAGAAGCTTGACCTCACGGAGGATCCTAGCAGCATCGGATATATGCTCAAAGATATTGTGTATTTTCTTGATTGCTACCTTGTCACCAGTATGTTGGTCGATAGCTGAACATACAACTCCATAACTTCCTTTACCAATAATTTCTTGAATTTTGTATCTGTTGGCATCGCCATATTCACTGAAGAAATCCATCTCTGCTGAGTTCTGAAAAAGTTTAACGATTAGGGGAAAATGTTAACGTTGTGCACACAACAAACTTTTTTTCTCAAAATAAAAAGGATATCCAAGTCAAGAATTATATATTGTAGGTCACAACATATGGCTTGAAAAAAAAAGGCAAAAATCCAATTGAGTTGCATCTGCCATAAGAGGTAAGCAGATGAAACACTAAAAGAAGTTCTGGTGCATTATTTATTTAGATACAAAAAAGCTTCACATAAAAACAACTGTGGTAAACAGTAACATACATCATACAATTGAATTCCTAGCGATACTTATACCAAGCTGAGACACCATAATCAAAACAATCTACAAAACAAAAACAATCATAGAAATAAACTCGCACAAGGAATCATCTGCCCCAATTCAACCCTCGCTGATATATGGCACAAAGCAACTATAGATTCTTAGATGCGTCCAGAGAAGCTTTCTAACTACTAAATAAACCAATGAAACAGTATAGTTTTCAGACAAGTTTCTACTCACCCACCCAAAACCAAAAACTGACAGCAAGTAATTCAATGAGCTGGAATGCAAATATGCTGTAGGCTGCAGCCGCTATACCATCTGAGCCAACCCGCATTGACCTTTGCCTCCCGTTGCGGTGAGATCACATGCTGTGCTTTTACTCTGTAAAGCGAAAAAAGATTAACACATGATCAAGATAACGAGTCTAACTGTGGGTTTAGTGTCCTTTCAATTTTGAATAATCAACATCATCACGGACAGACTGCAAAATCCAAGACATGATCACGCATCTTACAATCGGATACCAGATACCAGCATGTCAACCAACACTCGCATAATTCATATCTCTCACGGGCAAAAGAACTAACAGGTGCAAAACACAAAACGCATGCTCTTGAACATCCATTGCACTAGAGAATGAGAGGAAAAAGAGACTTCGGGTGGCTGGGGGAGGGAGGCACTCACGCGGTGGCCCCGGCGGAGACCCATTGCATCGTCCGCGCGCTCAGGTATACCATTACAAAAGGACTGGATCCGCAGCCTTTATCAACACATGTATACCATTACAACTAGAATGCACCAGCAGCAACATATTCAAGCCATTGCCAACAGGGTAAGCAAGTGCAAGAATTAATCAGCCGCAAGGTAACTCAAGAGAATCTAAGAATTGCTGAACACAAAGAAACATTTGTGATTCATCTATTTATAAGGATCAAAGAAATAGATGTTCAAGCAGACCCAATGGCTCAAACACAGAAACTTTGCAGATAAACCACCAGAAATGATATTAAACTACCAACATAGTCATTAATTCCAAGGGACGGGTGCTAACATAACTTAGCACATCTAAGCATGAAATAAAAAGTAACAGTTCTCATTGGCCAAAACACGACCACTTTATCAATACCAGGCAGTTCGACACTTTAAGTAATCCATCAAAACAGATAATCAACCAAAAACGAACTATATTGCAAAGGGAAGAGAACCCTTTACACCCTTCAAGCAACAGTAGCTTCCGCACTCTTCTCACCCTCACCACCTGCAGCAGTTCCATTGTTGGCCTCTGCCTCTGCAGCTGCATCCATCTCCTCTGCAGTAGCATCGACATCATCTGCAGGTGGACAAACCTGCTCCTCCTCTGGAAGTGGCTCTTCAACATAATCATTCTCAAATGCATCGGAAGGCACCTCATAGATCCTCACCTGTGGCTTCGCTGGATCTTTCACAAGAACATACTTGCCCTCTTCAAACTTCATGCAAATGTCCACAATTGACTTGACAATTCCCCACATGTTGGCAGTGTTGAGGTTGATCTGTGTAGCAAAATCCCTTGGTTTGTACCCCATCACAGTGAGTATGGAATGGTTGTAGTGGTCACGGGGGTGGACACGTGACACATAACCCAACTTCATCATGTCAGCACCAGCAAGCAAAGCCTGGGCGGTCCAGCGAGCAAGTTTGTTGGCATTGTTCTTGAGCTCTGTAGCAAGCACAGCCCCACGCTGGGTCTCAAGCTTCTGCCTCCAGTCAACGCCGGTAATCTTAGGATCGAACTCATTAAGCGCATTGAGCATAAGGAACTGGCGACCACCGGCCGGATCAGCGTTGACAGCATGCACTTCACAGCGAGCAACAAGGCTGATCTCGTCATCCAGCTTCCAGCGGCGTAGCGGTAGCCAACAGATGCCGCCTCCTCACCCTCAGATGCAAATGGGTTAGGCTCATCAAAGGTAACCTTCTCACCATCACGAAGAAGCACCTGCTGCAGAAGTTCTGGTTGATGTAGGTGGCCTCAACAGCGAGTGAGTGAGCTGAGTTGATGTCCTCCTTGTTCTCAGGGAGTTGTTCCTGGGCAGTCTCATTGACAGAGAGCAGATCGAGCTGGGAGCCATCACGCTTGTCAAAGAAGAGCTTGTTGCCCACGCGCTGCACGACGATGTCCCATGAGTGGACGCTGCGGGGCGTGCACATTAGCGCGGCGAGGATAGCATCCGTCGCAAACACTGTGGCTTTGTCCTCCTCGGCGAGGCGCCGGATAACAGGGTCGTCGGTGGTGGTGACCTTGAAGAAGTTGCGGGACTTGAAGCGCTCGAGGCGGCGCGCGGCCTTGGGGTTAACGCGGTCATAGGCGCGGTCGTAGAACTCGACGGCGCCGCAGACGAGGAGGTCTTCGGGCTGGTCGGCCACGGAGAAGGAGAGCTTGGTAAAGTTGGCGAAAGGGATCTGCTCACGCATAGTCCAGTCAGGCTGGATGTCGACCGAGGGCTTGGACGACGAGGATTGATTGCCGCGGCCGCCCGCGTGGTGGTGGGAGCGGTGGTTCTGGTAGTGGCGCTCGCGGCGGGCACGCTCCTTCTCGGCCTCGCGGCGTCGCGCCTCGACCTCCTCGTCGCGGCGCTGCGGGAGCTGCGGGCGCTGATTGAAGCGCCACTTGGGGCCGAAGCGGGGGTGGCGTGGCGGCGGCTTGGCGTCGACGAGGCGGAACGAGGAGTCGTCGGCTGCGGCGGCGAGGGAGTCGTCGACTGAGGTGAAGTCAAAGACGGAGTCCCGGGAGGCGGCAGCGAGCGCCGCGGGGCCGGCGGGGTTGCGAGTCCAGTCGGCGATGCGGCCCAGCTTGTCGGAGCGGGAGAAGGGCGCGAAGGGGATGGAGGACGTCGCGGCGGAGCCACCAAGGGACGGCGGCGCGACCGGGGTGTCGGGAGGGCCCCAGCCATCGGGGTTGAAGGGGACGACGCCCACGTCGAAGCCCATCGTTGCGGTGATGGCTTGGATCTCAGAAGTTGGAGGCGGCGGCGCAAGGGTGGGTTAGGGTTGGGATGTGGTGTTGGGGGGAAGCGTATGCTTTCTCGGCCGTTCCTCCTGATCTAACCCTTCGTTCCAAACCAACGTCCACGATGGCCTCTCCTCTGCTCGCTCGCTCTCTCCCTCCCTCACAGGCTCTCCCCCATGGCTTCCTCTCCGCGCTGCACGCGAGCTGGAGCTGCACGACCGCCTCGCCGCATCGCCCTGCCGCGCTGCGCTCCCTCCTCCGCCTCGTCGCCGCCGAGCTGCGCTTCCTCACCTCCTGCTCCTCGCCCACCCCGCCGTGCGGTCGCCCTCCCGCCTCGCGCCGCTCCCGGGCGTCGACTTCGCCTGTGCCTTCCGGTCCCGCCCCGCGTGGGCTCTCATCTCCCCGCGCAACCCCTCCAGGCTCTCCTGGGCCCCGCGCGATGGCGGCCAAGGCCTCCGCGCCTGCTTTGCAGCTTCAACCCAAGTGAGCAGATGAGCAGCAATTTTCAGGATATTGTGATTGCCGTTTGAGCAGATGAGCAGCAATTAGGGCGTTTCAATTGTCTGTTTGTCACAAAATTTCAATTGTCTGTTTGTCACAAAATACAAGACCTGAAGTCTTGAACAACATTTCAATTGTCTGTTTGTCACAAAATTGCAATAAATCAAAGTGCAGAAATTCATGCATGTCTGAACTCTATGAATGATGAATGACCTCAACAGAATCAGAAGAAAGACAGTACACAGTGACGCATACCCTTTTTTCTACAAAGAAATGAAAATTATAATTGGAGGTGGCATGTAATTGGCATAAAACATGCAAATGGATATGCATCGTGAGCAAGCTCACTCAGAACATAGTCATTTTATTTAAGAATCTACATTTTCTATGTGCAATGTTTTCAAACTCCGGAAGTGGATATTTAAACCACCACAGTAGATTTGCACCGGTCATTACTCTCACTTATCGCATGTTTTTCATGGTGAAGTATTCTGTGCTGGCAAGACCTTCTTATATGGGAAAAACAACATTTGGAAATGTCTGACATGTGCCTGTTTTCTTCTTTAAAAAGCCAGTCATCTACTTTTGTTTTGTTAAAGACGGTTTCTTCTGAAAAAGATTGCTATATATGTGTGTGGCTGTCTGCATGTGTTTCTCAAATCAGATCTTGATGGTGAAACTAAGAAAAAATTTTATACCCTGCAGAATGCATAGAAGGAAGAACAATGTAGTGAAAGGCCAAGAAGCAGTACCAAAATAGGCAGGAAGCAGTAGCTAAGTTCTTTTGTATTACTAACAATATGCAGACAACAGTTGAGAAGTCCTTTTGTATGAAAGTCCATTATAGTTATCTGAAATTAAGTGCTAGAGATCAAGAGTTCAATATCAAAAAGCGCATGTTCAGTACTTTTCCTTTAATATGGCAGTACTTTGCCTGTTTAATATCAAAATGTTGAGTACTTTTCCTGTTCAATATCAAAATACACATGTTCGAGTTCAGTTCGTGTTTTGCAATTGATGAAGTTCAGTTCTGTGTTTTGCTCCACGATATGCAACAAGACATTTAGAATCTCAAACAAAGAAACACAATCATCTTTATTTCTCAATTTATAGGAATTGTGATTACACAAGACGCTGATTACAACTCTCTATTCCAACTCGGTTTCATGACACAATCGTAGATGAAACACTACAATGATGAAACACTACAATGACCAAGAGTACACCAGGGCTCCCTTCACCTAGTGACAACAGACTACATTTCAGATCTTGCATAAATTTCTTGCAAACCGGACGGATCTCTTTCTTTGAGTGTTGCTTTGAAAACATCATGACCTGCTCCCTTGTGTGGCATAATACAAGTCTTTGCTACTTGACCCAACAACAGGTCAATTTGTCAAGAGATGAAAGGATAAAACAATGATCTTCCCCATCCCAGATTTTGCTTGACAAATGACATCCATTCCAAGAATTGCTTGAGGATGCACTCATGTTGCAATCGATGTGGAACCAAACAAAATTGGAGCAAAGACCCCAATGAGTAAAAATATGACCTTCGGGACCGTGTTAACGGAAAGTTTTACCATATTCTCCTCCAACAGAAATATCGAAGACACTATACCGCATCGACAACATAAGAATTTCACTATCAATTTGGCAGGTGGCAAAAGATACGACACATCAAAAGCGAAGCTAAGAACTACATTAATTTAATTTGACTGTGATGTGGCAATGGTTGCACCAACTGGAAGCCTAGCTATCACCGCAATGAAACCGCGTACAAAGATGATGAGCACTAAAATATATACAATCTAAAACTTAGTTACATACCAACTGTGCTGAGCTATTAACTGCAGGATATTCATCAGAAGCAAGCATTCAGCTACATGTCCCTGTCGAACCTTTTTTTTCTTCTTGTATCACTCCCGTAGCCCATGCTACCTCTAAATTGCAAGCAGGCACTAATAACTAAGATATAAACTAGTAAGTAGTAGAGGTGAAGGCAGATGTAAAAGAGTTGAAGATGAGAGGTTGCCTTCGGAAGGATGCTCAAAACCGCAGCCTCTGGATTGAACAGAGCGCCTCGCTTGAGCAGAAATCTCTGAACCCGGGCTGTGGATCCCCACGTAGCCCTCGCCAGCAACACAATTAATGAGACAAAAAAGGTGAGGAGGTCACATGGATCCTTGGACGGACCGCAAGTGTTTCTAATCGAATCCAACATACTTCTTGGTGACTTCACCGGTGGCCTTGGCGGCGGATCCATCGACGAGGGAGGAGACTAGGGATCCGAGGAGAAGACGGAGAGTGAGATGAGAGCACGCGGGCGGGACCGAAGGCGCAGCGGTCGACGCCTTGAGCGCGCGAGGCGGAGGGGCATCACATGGGGTGGCGAGGAGCAGGGGGCGATGGCAAGGGGGGTGGCGAGGAGCAGGAGGTGAGGAAGCCTTGCTGGCGGCGATTTGAGGCGGAGGAGGAGGCAGCTGCACAGGCGAGGCGATGTGGCGAGGCTGCGTGCAGGCCCAGCGTCAAGGCGGAGAGGAAGCCATGGGGGAGAGCCTCTGACTGTGAGGGGGAAAAATATCACCTGTGAGGGAGGGAGAGAGCGAGCGAGCAGAGGAGAGGCCATCGTTGACATTGGTTTGGAACGGAGGGTTAGATCAGGAGGAACGGCCGAGAAGGCAGAGAGTAATAACTGCAGACGATACGCTTCCGGTGTGGGGTGGCCTTAGGGTTTGGGGTAAATAATTTTCTAATGTTTAAAGGGCTTCGGTTTGATGTCTGGCCCACACTGTTAGATGAAGAGGAAAAGCAATCTCAATCTTGTGTATTGCAATAGCCCAAAGGGCAATATATATAGGGGTACAGTATGGAACAAAAGGAAACATTATATAAGGCAATACCTATACTAGGAAAATCTATATAAGGCAATACATGATATGGTATATATGATTCCATATCCTTAACATCCCCCCTCAAATGCAACGCGTATGCAATAGCATTGCATTTGAAAAGGTTAAACACTAACATAGACTAAATCCAATGTCCGAGTCTTCATAATGTCATCGCAGTGTAGCTCTTGGAAAATTGTGTTGAGTACCAAATGATCTCCAATCTGAGGTCGTCTAGCAAACTTATACAAAGACAAAGTGTAGGAGCGAGAAAGTCGACCACAAGAATTTGAGGAAGAAGATGATACCACCAACACAAATAGAAAGAGTTGTCAAATCAAGCCGAAGAGTGATGCGGATCGAATCCCGAGACCATGGTGATGCGAGATAAGTCCGAGATCGTGGCGGCACAGGCACTAGAAGCGAACGAAGACGAATGCGAAAAAAAAGGCAACCTTAGAAGCTCGGGGCGACGACTCAAATAGGAGCGGCGGCACCATAAAGACTTCGATAATCTGCAGCGGCTCAGAGAAAAGAGCAGCGGCTAGAACCATGCAAAAGTGAAAGATCTGGAAAACAATCGGCTGGTTGACGACTGGAGGCCATGGAAGTAGAAGACGTCGGGCTGTGCGAGGAGCAGCGCAATGCTGCGCACGACGGAGGTGCTAGCTGGTGGCGGCGCGCTCATCGTGGCCGAAGGAGAGCTACGACGAGTACAACCTCGTCTGGACGGCCGGCTATCCCACACCAGCAAAGGCTTGGACAGCGACGAAAGTGGCCGCCCTCGGGAGTGGAGATTGCTCCTCCCGAGGGCAACGGGAGCGGAAAAAGATTAGAGGCTAAGGTTAGAACCTTGCTCTGATACCATGTTAGATGAAGAGGAAAAGCAATCTCAATCTTGTGTATTGCAATAGCCCAAAGGGCAATATATATAGGGTACAGTATGGAACAAAAGGAAACATTATATAAGGCAATACCTATACTAGGAAAATCTATATAAGGCAATACATGATATGGTATATATGATTCCATATCCTTAACACACACGACATTGTCTATTTGGGGGAGCCCAAGTGTTCTTCTCTGTATTCCAGCCTACGACAAGATCGTCACGAAGAACAATATCCACGGGTTTCGACCGATCGACTCGCAGTTGTGAACTTGTGATATTACAACGATTTGTTCTACAGTTTTCGTTTACCTTGGACTATGCTTGTCACGGCCCTTGGGCTATGGATCTTGGATTATGACTTAAGGCCATGTTTGGAACACGTCAATTTCTAAGGCGTGGTGCTTTAGTCAGCTTCAGCTTTCGAAAAGGTTTATTCAGTTTTTTATAAGCAGTTTTAATATAAACTAGAAGTTATAGACAACTAGCAAAAATCAAAAGCTAAAAACTAGGTTAGATCTACTTTTGTAGCTTATTGGCTTATTGCTGAGAAAAATTAGCTATTTATCAAACGATCTCTTATAAAAAAGGAATTCGAGCTTGTTTGAGGAAGAGCCCATACGGGGAAGAAGAGTTGGATCGTCAGCTTTGATGGGATCAATACTTTGGATGAGGTCTGTTTGATTTGCATCCTATGGAGTCACTTGCTTTTCTTGATCTCTCAGTCACAGCTAGTCTTAGAATTAGAACAGTAAGCAGCCTTACTTAATTTCTAGGACAAGCAGTTTTAAATCAACTAGCTGTAATACACTAATACTAGTGCAGCAGTGCAGTGAGGTGCTTGCAGGGATTAAGCCAGTATCGTGATTTCTGTTCTGCATATCAGATGTCAATTTACGGTCTCTGGCAAGCTCAAGTTTTAATATGACTGAGCACGGCGGCATGAGTAGTTCAGCCCAAGCTAGCACGCATTTTCTGTACCATGGCACACCTCTAGAGAATTCTTCTAATTGTAGCATCTATGAGTTCCTATTGCTAACCTTATATTGTCATATGGTTAGCTTCTAACTCGAAACATTCATCACTGTTTTAGGCTAGGCAAATAGTTGCTTCTGCTATACTTGTTAAAGCTGGGGATAGGCCAAATATGGAGGAAGATGACATCTATTCACTAGATCTTGTTGGCATGAGAGTTATTGTCGAGGTACATTTTTCTTCCTTCATGTTTTCCTTTTCTAGTTCTTGTTGCTTCATTTGTTGATTTCAATAAGAAAATGAAACCACAAGACGACCAAAGTAAAAGCACAGCAGTATATGCATTGTTACCTGTTACTACTTGATACCTAGGCAGAACCAAAATACAGATGGTAATTGGATGAAGAGTACATGTAATATGCTGTTGGCTCTCTGGGTGGTTGTCTTGCCCTGGGCCTTTGGGCACTTAAATTAAATGCACACACATCCTTTAAAATATTAATTATGCCATTCTTATATAATAATGTATATCATACTTCAGATTAAGAATGACATTGAATGTCAGCCATACACTTTGTTCTATAAAAAAGTTGTGATATTATGTGTAATTATTATTCTCTTGCAGTGTCGGAACTAGTCATTTTTACCTCTTCAAATTGGTCTCTCCACCCCCTAAAAGCAAACACCACCATCAAAATGAACACTGGCATGGACACAATATGCTGCGTCATTTTATCACAAATTTAATAACCAAAGCTAATCTTTTTTTTCTGATAGGACATAGGCAAGCTTGATGGAACAGTTGCTCAGGTCTTTAATTTTGGAGCTGGATATCTTCTGCAGGTTATGGTTGGCCCTTCTGAGGATACTGTTCTTATTCCATTTGCTGAAGATATTGCACCTGATATTGATATGGAGAGTAGAGAAATGTGGATTACACCTCCAAAGGGGCTTCTTGATCTCAACTCACGTTCTGATAAGAAATCAGAGAAAGAAAGGCCTGTGATGGTTAGGTCCGCATCATCCTTTTCCTGCATGCCATGTTCCCAATTACAAAACATAACATGAACTTAAAAGAAAGAACATGTCAGGTCTAAAGAACTGAAATGTTGATAGCAGCAACAACTTCCCTAAGTATCGCAGAAGGTAAATGCATCATACGTAACAGCTTTTTTTAATGAACATGTGTGAAAAATGCATTGAATTCTCACGCTTTAGGTTCCAACCAAGATTAATGCCATTATCTGAGTCATTTGATATTGTTTGTTCTGTTTTCTTTTCAAATAAAGCATGACCCAGTTTGAATTGTTGCAGGAATGGAAGGAAAAGAAGCTTCAGCGTCGCATAATTGCAGCAAAGAAGGTACTATCCGAAATGGACCAGGGCCATGTTCTGAGGGATTTGTTATCAGGGGACAAGGTCCAAAAGGCTTCACTTGTAGAACAGATTGGGTGCATTGACTTTCAATTGTTCCGACATGTGTTGCGTAGTGTTAGCAAACAAATTGATAGGTGCAAACTGCCAGGGGCGAAGCCCAGTGATTGGCCAGGGGTGCAGATGCACCTCCCTTAAAAAAAATTAGTTATTACCCCCATATCTTGGCCCTATATACACCCCCTCAGCCCCATCCCCCTCGCCTCATGAAAATGAAAGAACGTAGATTTTAGGTGGATCAATCACAGAAGATGTTAAAGACTCGAAATCAAATTATGTATTTTGTCTATGTTTATGTTCTTTTTCCCATCCAAACGTTCTTCATTAGGTAAATGTTTTTCATCACTTCTTTATGCTCGCACCCCCCTCTATTTCTCTCTAGCTTCGCCACTGCTCGTGGCCCTGTAAAATTGAACGGGGTCATGCAGATCGCGAAGTCTGAAAGAAAAGGTACGTACCACGCAAATTCTGGTTTGTTTTACTCGGTCATCTGAAGAAAATTTTTCCAAGAAGTTGGTTAATACATGATTCTATATTCGAGTTGTTTTCAGAGTAGTTGAGGTACCAAACTAGGTAATGGCAGCATATATTCAGAATGGACACGTAGGCACTGCAAACAGTGCAAAGTCACACTACCGATGTTAGCTACGACGCAAATGCCGCAGCGTTGCGTGCACTTGTCACAATAATTACGATCAACCAAAATATTAGCGAAACAAGGATGCATTTCACACAAAAATTTACATAATCAGTACTCCACTGACGACGTGGTGGGAAAAAATTTGAGTCTATATGTAAACGAGGATTGAGGATGCAATTCTTACAGAAAGGTAAACACGAAGGTCAAATTCAGTTAACTGCACAACTCGTTTCTACATTCACACTACATACGTACGTTGACATTCTGCTGACAAGCGAATATCAAAGCAGTAACTATATATCAAAGAAATACTTGAATGCTGTTTTCTGAGCAGTGCCGGTAGCAGCTGGTACAATAATTTCGGCAAAATTATTTGTATATATATTTTTGGCTTATGTACTCTGTAATCGAACAGTTTCAGTAAGTCAGCTGAAGTAACTGTTGTCAGAGGGCACGAGGGATACATGAATGGGCAAACACAATGAAGACAGACAATGAAATTAAACAATGTTAGGCTAACAATACAATCTATGGCTAAGATTGATACATGACAGTCTATCCCTACAATACAGCTCTCAATGAGGTCGGTCTGCCGATACATATGTACAAGCAGGCAGGTACCATCTCCCCCCTTTTCTGGAGGGGTTTTGTGTTAGGCTCCCTTTGGAGGGAGACGATGCACTGTTCCATCCTTCCAGGTTTACATACAGTCAAAAACGCCAACAAAAAAAAGGCATCAACCCTGGAAAACAGGCCAGAATGTCAGATGAATCAGAAAAGAAGAGAACTAGTAGACTAGCAATCAGACGAATGGAACAGATATCGTACCATTCAAAAAATAGAAAAATGCTATCTTGGTCTCCAGCTACCATGTGCTGCAATAAAGGAGGTGCATTTAGTATCCTCAACTTTATAATTACCCGAAGGATGTGAAGGAAGTTCCTTGTTTGCAAACTTCTCGCTTCATACTTAAGCATGTCACACCAAGCAATTTATACAGTACGACAATAGTTTGGTATTAAGTGGGAGAAATTACTGATGACTTGATGAGTCTCAGCATAGTTGTTTTCAAACTATATAAAATGGAAGCAAAGATTCTGGGCACAGCATGAACAATAGTATGTCTCTCTTTCATGTCTTTCCTTGCCTGAATTTCACTGAAACTACACAATTTAAACTTGAAAAGGTTCTGCCATAATGGCAAAATAATAGCAACTTCAGAAAAGGGAAAAGTTATCAAATGGGATTAGCCAGACAAACTGAATTGTAATGGTAGAGGCAGATAGATGCAACTTACATTAGGAAACATGAACAGAGCAATATGTAACATACCTCCTGCTACATGAGATACCGGAGGTTCCATAGAATGTCTGGGGGGAGAATAATTAGACATCCTAGGGGCATAGACCACCCAGAGCAGGGACCTGGTGGAGGATCTGATGGCCGTCCATAGTACATTGCCGATGGTGATGCATCAAAATGCTCTGGCATAGGTGGTCCTGGATAATAATCAAGAGCAAAACATATCAACTTGATATTGTGTGATCATATAACAACAGTTCATTTCATGGTAAAGTAAAACATAACCCGATGTAAGGGAACTGTATACCATGAAAAGCATGCTAAATAAGAAAGCCACACAATATGACCATGTTAAATAAGAATAGTACCTGGTGGAAAAGGAGGAAATCTTCCCCCGTCAGCAACTTCATGGTGCATCGGTCCCCTAATAGCTCTCTCATCGAAGTGATGTCCTCTGCCTTCAAAATGACACTCTCTATCATTGAAGTAATGTGCTCTATCATCATAGCGATATCCTCTGTCATCAAAGTGGCGCTGTCTATCTCTATCATGCCCATGATGTCTTCTATCATGTCTGTGATGATCTCGATCATGTCCATTATACCGATCTCTCTCAGGACAGGATGAACAGTTATTACCCCACTGTTGTGGTCTTTGTTGGGGTTCTGCTGGCACATAAGGGAATTGATTTAGAGGAGTTGGAGGGGATGTTGGTTGCAAATGATATCCCTCATTAGGTATTGATGCAGGTGGGGGTTGATGATAGTTATTCCCATGATATGGTGCTGAGGGTGCAGGAAATTGCCATGGGGTCCAGGAGGATTGAGTGGTGCAATTGGTGGTGGAGGTGGTAGCTGGTTTGGATGGCCACAATATCCCGAATTATAGAATGGCGGAGGCTGCAATGGTGCTACAGAAGGATTCATACTGCCAGGGTGCACTGCAATAGAATGTTGCTGTTGACTTTGAAAATTCTGGAAAAAGAAGGTACTCGTTAAGTTCATAATATAATAACACATAAATGTCTTCTTGCACAGAAACAAAATGTGCATACATAGGAGAGAGCTCTTGGAGGATGTGGCCCAACTGGATCAGATGTCATTTGTAATGTTGGCTGCAACAGTGTACTCAGAGCAATGGGTGCGGGTGGAGGAGGTGGCACAGGTGGAGGGGATGATGGCAACGGCGGCGGTGATTGAGGCCTATCGTCAGGGAGGGGAGGACCATTATCCGAAGGATGGTGATCTGATGTTGTAATCTTGGTATCACTATGCTCTTGTCGACATGCCGTGCTATCTTCAACTTCAGATGGTGGAGCTAAATCCTCCATCTCAAGCTCACCATCAACTTCTTCAAGGATGTGCCGATGCTTATCCACAGGCATTTGAGATTCTTCCTTCTCGTCACTACCTGGACCATCCTGTTCAGGTGTAACAGCTTCAAACTCCTATCCTCAGAGGAGCTTCCTTCCTCATCTTCAAGTACTTTTGTGCAAATTAAGTTTGGTAGGTGAAAACCAGCATTGCTGTTGAAAATAATAAAATATATGAACATGGAGAAACTAGACGAAACACTAAGTGTAACTGTGATTTGCAATATGTGACGAGTTAAACTCAAAGGACCTCCTAGCACCAAATCATGAGATCAAGCATCATCAATGTCACAGCCACGATTCTGCAGTGTATGTAGTAAATACATTATCCTAAACACATGCAATGCATGTTTTATGTAATAGATTTGTCTCAGATGTTATCAAAAAGGATGTCCATTAAAAATCGTTCAGTCTTAAGCAACTTTACTGAGTCCTCCCCCTATATTCCGGTGATAATTCTTTCATATTTTTAGCTAATGTGCTACTCCACATAGCATAGAAAAGAAGGCAGGATTCAATTCAATCTTGGTGGGTTTTATCCAATATTTGTGTTACGAGCCGACTCGAGGTGAGTTTGCTCAGAATAGCTGAAGTTCCCGACACGGCCGATCGCAAGTTGTTCGACGATGAACTCGTTGGAGCAACTTGCGCAAGGGGTTGGTCATATCGAGCCACCGCCGAGATTGGTTTTGTGGCATAAATTCCGCATGCCTTTTCTCGCTTTTATTCCTCATATATATATAATAGAGAACTGCCTCGATCTCCTAGGATCGGTTGCCAAAACAAAGGATATCTCCCAATCCAATAAGGAAACAAAAGATAACTCCTAATCCAATAAGGAAACAAAAGATAACTCCTAATCCAATAAGGATACTAATTGATAGACTCTTGCCAAAACTGAAAACCCTGCCTACTTGGATTCTTATTCGGCGCCAGAAGGAATCCCTTCCCGCTGGGTATCTCCCATGCGGTTGTTGTGCCTAACATAAACCCTATCTAAGCCTTGGTCCATAACATTACTCCCCCCCTGAAGATGAAGCTTGTCCTCAAGCTGGCAATTGGGATAGGAACGGCGCAGAGTAATGGCATCCATCCAAGTGGCATCATCCACGGACTCATCCTTCCATCAGACAAGGAATCGCCGATGGCTCGCAAGGAACCGCGGGCCAGGATGGCTCGAGGCTCGAGAGAGATCGTGTATCGGCGGCCATAACATCGCCAGTATTCCATGGGCATGTAGGAGGATCGCCACTGAAGGGTTTCAACAAGGAGACATGAAACACATTATGCAACTTAGCTGAAGCAGGAAGGTGTAATCGATACGCCACTTCGCCCACCCGACTTGTTATCTGATATGGGCCGTAGAATCTGGGCGCCAGTTTGGATGTAGCTGAGGAACCACGTGCCGAGTGCTGACGATACTTCTGGAGCTTCAACCAAACCCACGCACCAACCTCAAACACCACCTCCCGATGCTGACCATCATATCTTTGCTTCATTCTGTTTTGAGCTTGAAGAAGGAGTGCTTTGGCTTGCTGTAGGAGAGCATCGCGATCCACCAATGCACAATCAACAGAATCAATACTAGTAGTGCCTTGCTGGTAAGGAGTAAGTGGCGGGGGTGGCCGTCCGTAAACCAACTCGAAGGGAGTTAAACGGTGGGCTGAATGAAAAGAAGTATTATAACAATACTCCGCCTACGCACTCCATCAAGCGCCAAGTGGACTGGTTGGATGAAGCCAAACAGCGGAGATACATTTCAATTGTCCGGTTCACAACCTCCGTTTGGCCGTCCGTCTGGGGGTGGTAAGCAGTGGACATCAACAAGGTGGTGCCACTGCGTTTGAACAATCCTTGCCAGAATGCGCTCAAGAAAACAGGGTCACGATCCGAGACAATAGACTCAGGGATACCATGGAGCCGAACCACTTGATCGAAGAAGAGACGGGCCACTGTTGGTGCTGGTGCCGGTTGTTTGAAAGAGATAAAGTGAGCATATTTCGACAAACGATCGACCACAACCAGCAAGGCGGTCTTCCCCTGAGATTTCGGAAGATGGGTAATGAAATCCATGGAAACATCCGCCCATACCTGGTGAGGAATCGGAAGAGGCTGCAGCAGGCCCGCAGGTGCCAAGGTACTAGTCTTGTTGCGCTGACAAATGAGACACTTGGCCACATACTGCTCCACGGAAGCTCTCTGGTGATCCCACCAATACCCGGCCTTAACTCGGTGGAGGGTCTTCTGGACGCCTTCGTGAGTTAAGTCATGGACCGATGCGATGATTGGCACAATCAATGCAGAGGAAGAAGGCACCACCAGACGGTTGTCTCGGTAGAGCAACCCTTGCCGAACGTCCCACCGCCCTTGCTCCTTGGGCAGCCGTGCGGATGTGTGTCCCTCATGCTTGCTGATGAGTCACGATATCGATTCTCGCCAAGGAGATCAAGCCACTGCGCCCTTGTCACCTCTTGGGGAACGGACACCGCTGCACACTGGGCTTGGTCAGCATGTACCCGGGATAAGGCATCGGCTGCTTGGTTGTGCTTTCCAGGCTTGTACTCCACCAAAAAATCAAAGCCCATCAGTTTGCTTAACCAGTGCTGTTGTGGCGGTGTGATGAGGGCTTGCTCCAGGAGATACTTGAGACTAGCATGATCAGTACGGACAATGAAGGAGTGCCCCCACAAATAAGGACGCTAATGTCGCACGGCCTTGAAAGACCTATAAGCTCTCGCCATATGCGCCAACTTCAGAATGATGCGCGATTGACGATCGAATAAGCGATGGGTGGCGATTTGTTGGAGAATCGCCCAATACGACCGAGGCGCACACTCCACCACGAAGGGAACTGTAAAGTCCGGCATTTGAAGAACTGGCGCCGAAGTCAGCACCCGCTTGAGGCGATGGAAAGCCTCCTCAGCCTCCGCTGTCCATGTGAAGTTATTCTTGCGTAACAAAGCAGTTAGAGGCTCGGCAATACTAGCATAATGCTGAATGAACCGCCTGTAGTACCCTGTGAGTCCGAGAAACCCGCGTAGGCCCGTCACTGACGTCGGACATGGCCAAGTGCTCACGGCTTGCAACTTCTCCGGGTCCGCTGCTACACCATTGTGGGAAATGATGTGGCCCAAGTATCCCACACTTGCCTGCGCAAAAGCACATTTGGATCTTTTCAAATATAACTGATGAAGACGTAGCTTGTCCAGCACCACTCTAAGATGCTCCCTGTGATCTTCCTCGGTACTACTGTACACTAGTATGTCATCGAAGAATACGAGGACAAACTTGCGTAAGAACGCCTGTAGCACTTCATTCATGAGAGCTTGAAATGTGGACGGTGCATTGGAAAGTCCAAACGGCATCACCAGGAACTCATAATGACCATGGTGCGTCCGAAAGGCTGTCTTACCAATATCTTCCTCTTGCATACGGACTTGATGGTAGCCTGATCGAAGGTCAAGCTTGGTAAAGAAACAGGCCCCTCGAAGTTCATCCAATAACTCCTCCACCACAGGAATGGGAAATTTATCCTTGATGGTACGCGCATTGAGTGCGCGGTAATCCACACAAAAACGCCAAGTCCCATCTGCCTTCTTGACTAGCAGAACTGGAGAAGAAAAGGGTGATCTGCTGGGCCGAATGATCCCTTGCTGCAGCATCACCTCACATTGGGACTCTATCTCGTCCTTCTGTCGATATGGATACCGGTAAGGTCGGACAACTACCGGGTCAGTTCCTTCTGTGAGAGTAATCCGATGGTCACACCACCGGGCCGGCGGCAGTCCGGTTGGCTCAGCAAAAATGTCCTCATATGATGCCAGCAAGTGCTGTAAAGCCGGAGCCTCCTTCAAGTCGGCCTGCATCAAAACAGGCTGCCGTTGCCGTAACATCCCTTGGAGTTGGACACGAGCATGCTGGGGACCGAACTCCATGGATAGTTCTTCAAAGTTCCACTGTATGTTTCCCAACGTCCGCAACCACTGCACGCCTAAGATGATATCGAATCCATCAATAGGAAGCACAATAAATGGGGCTTGAAACTGATGATCCTGGATAGCAAAAGATGCCGTCGGCACTGTTCCAAGGCAAGGTAGATAGGAACCGCCTGCTACCCGGACCTGCTGTGATCCTTCCTGCACTGGCTGCCATGGCCCTTGTCGAGCAACATATGTGCTCATAAAATTGTGGGTGCTCCCACTATCCACCAAACCGAGCCAACTCCTTCCTTCCATGCATACTTTCACCTGCATGGTGTCTCCATGCTTAGGTCCCAGAGCCGCAATCATAGACAAAGAAATGTCAGTGTCCTGCAGCGATGGTTCCTCTTCGTCCGTTCCTTCAGCTTCTTCCTCTTCCACCTCCAAATGAAATAAACGCTTACAGCGATGGCCCCTTGTGTAAACCTCATCACAATTATAACACGCCTTCTTCGCTCATTGCTCATTATCTCTCTCGCAGAGAGTCGCAATTTGGTTGGATCGGACGCGCGCTACTCGCATCTCGACGGCCTGCATACTGGAGGCGCCCGAACACCGATCGCAGCAGAATGTGCGTGACTCGCTCCACTCGATCGCGCCTCAGAAGTAAAGGTTTGCTCCAGATGGGATGCCGGCGCAGAGTGGATCGGATGTGATCCGCCCGATTCAACTGAATCGCCCGACTATCGCCGTCATCCTTGTATAGCTTCAAAGAATCCAGCACCTTCCTTGCTTCACCTCTCCCGAGCAAAGACAATTGCCTCAAGAAGGTCTCGTGGTCGTTCATACAGACATCCGCCTCAGCGCTATCGAAAGACTCGCCACAAATGTCTCAATCTGCTCTGTTCTCTTCATTTGCGGCGCCTGCTAATAACATGACATCGGAATTCTCGCATATTCACCCACCGTCTTGTTATTCTGCTTTGAGATTGACCAAATCTCCCCACGGACCACTACCGAAAGTGTTTTGTGAACCTCTGCACGAATGCCTCCACAAAATCTTCCCATGCCATCCACTTCCCCTCTTGCTGCCAATTGTCCAGTACTTCCTGCGCTTCTCCCGTGAGATGCAGACCTGCAACGTCCACAAACTCCTCCTCAGGAATGCGGTGCAAACGGAAGAAGCGTTCACAACGACGCACCCATCTCAGAGGATCCTCCTGCCCATCGTATTCCGAAAGATTGAGACGAGGGTAGCGCGGAATCCATCTTTTATCTTGGTCTTCCTCTTCTTCCCGCCGCCCAAATCCAGCGTGCTTCCCTGGTGCTGGCCGGTCGCGCAGATGGCGTGGCTGCTGATCCAGTCTGGGGTTCCTCCTTGGCGGCGGCACATAGGGATCATCTCCCACTTCTCCGGTTCCATGATCCTCTGCTTGGCGCGAAGATTGGCCCTCCCTGCCTGGCGTGCCAATCGATCTGCGCCGCCTACCGGTCCTTCTCCTTTAGGAGCCGATCATCTCCCCATCATGGCCTTCATCTCCTTCATCTCCTTCATCTCCTTCTCCAACCCAAACCAGACGATCTTCAATCAAGCGTCGCCATGCTCCCAATCCACGACCGGCTCGATACAAAATTGTTACGAGCCGACTCGAGGTGAGTTTGCTCGTAAGCTCGAGTTCCCGTCCGCTGGCCAGATCGCAAGTTGTTCGACGATGAACTCGTTGGAGCAACTTGCGCAAGGGGTTGGCAGTTATCGGAGCCACCGCCTGAGATTGGTTTTTGTGGCATAAATTCCGCATGCCTTTTCTGCTTTTATTCCTCATATATATATAATAGAGAATCGCCTCGATCTCCTAGGATCAGCTTACCAAAACAAAGGATATCTCCCAATCCAATAAGGAAACAAAAGATAACTCCTAATCCAATAAGGAAACAAAAGATAACTCCTAATCCAATAAGGATACTAATTGATAGACTCTTGCCAAAACTGAAAACCCCGCCTACTTGGATTCTTATTCGGCGCGAAGGAATCCCTTCCCGCTGGGTATCTCCCATGCGGTTGTTGCGCCTAACATAAACCCTATCTAAGCCTTGGTCCATAACAATTTGCAAGTTGGATATTGGCATCATTTATCCATCATAGCACACTGCTTAACCGACCAACAAAAGCACTGAAGCATAAAAATGCTCTAAGAAAATTACTCAAAATTGCACAAAGAAGATTAGTTCCACTAATTCTGCGGCAATTTTGCTTGCTTCCAATATTTGGAGCATGGACTAGGCTCTTTCATATATGGACACAAGGATATAGGCATAAGGCATACCCTAACCTGGCGTACCAAAAGCTAATGCATGATGATCCCATTTCATGTATGGGCAATTTCATCTGGTCATCACCTTACTTATGTAAACACAAAAACATATGAACAATATAAACATGCCACGCTAATACATGCGACAAAACCAATTTCTTGTACATGAACAAGGTAGACTGCTAAGGGGTTTTTCAGTTTGACAAGCATACCTCCCATACTCATCAACGAGCATTCCTTCATTGTCACGCAACGGGTCATTTAAAGCTCTCTCTGTCCTTGAAGGACGACGAGAACTTCCAAATGATGCCTCATTGATAGCCTCAAGTTCTCTAATATGGTGACGAATGATGTATTCTGGAAATGTTTTCCTCTCAAGCCAAAGCTTTAAAACCTAACAATCAAATCACAAACTTGTAAGGGGCAAAAAGGAGCATTGCACATTGCATCTATTCTAACGGACCATTGAAGGTGCTTGCCTTAAGACACCGCCTTCGATTCTCCCATGCTGAATTTCCAGGAGGTGCAGCAGCATAAAGCAATCGAGGTAGAACCGCCTGAATGAGAGAGGGATATACATCTCCAGCTACACCTGCAAAATTTCTTGCAGTACTGAAAAATACCGTCGATACAAAAATACTGAGAAAAATGGGAGGTCATACAATTACCTTTCTGATTGCGGGAGCATTGAGTTATTGAATCAACAAGAAAGAAAAGATCCACCCTCTTATATAAATTCGATTCCTTTTCCAGATGTTCAACAATAATATCAATCGCCTAAACAATGAAACAAAAACAGCATCAGAAAATTTGCTAGATGGCAATTGGTTGCGTGAAAGACCGTATTTGTCTTTCCTTGGTAAGCTGAAGGCGGCATGCATGTTTATAGAGTGATGTCTGCCAGCATTACCACTGGTTCTTTCCAACTCAGTGAGTTGACGTTATAGGTTGTCATACAATGTCAAAAGCATAAAGAAACAAAAACTATTAGAGTTGGTTCTTCTTCTACTGGTAATCTGGTAAACAAGCTCGATACTTGAGAAGCTTAAACATTTGTTCCTAATTGCACATAATAAAGAACAGCTGGTAATTGGCACAGAGAACATAGCATCATAACCAGGCTAAGCAAACCAAGATGAATCCAAATATTTGCTAATCCATCAACATAACAAGTAAAGCAACAATGTTAAATAAATCTACAAGCAAGAAAATGGCTATAATCCTAAATAAAAGCATAGCTACAAAATGCTAAACGAACATCTAGAAGTCACAACAAAACAGTATTCCCTATGAAAAATAAAATAATAAAACAAAAGAGGGATATGCATGGTCTAACCTCCCCAGCAATGCCATGTTTAGCACAATCAATAGCAAGACGTGTTGCGTGTGCTATATTTTCTTTTGTTCTTGTCAGTGCTCCAAGGAAAGCTCCAAATGCCTTTCGTGCTGCATTAGCCTCATTGTGCCCTGCTAATTTGCTCAGGCCCTTCTGTTGCAGACTATCAAAAGGACTCCTAGAATGAACACTATCAATTGTAGAGGTGGACCGGATTATCCGATTTGAAGGTGACAACTGCCACTGTGATCCTTCCTTGAGAGGTGTGTTGACTAAAGTTTCAGGAATATACTTGGCATTCAGAAAGTTGTCAAGAAAGGAAGTTGATCGAGAGAACCTTCTAGCTTGCGCAACAGCGATAAGTTCTTTCATGGGCATTGAATCTGGAGAAGTGCTCTTATCCTTTAGGTTTCTGTGGTTCAGGTCTTTCAATGCCAAAGCTGAGAAGGCATGCCTGCAAGACAAAATAAGTATCGTCACACCTTTCCAGAAGACTTGTAAATATAACCACTAACTTGGAAGGTAGAACAAAAGAAAAGATCAGACAAAACAAGAGAAACTGTGCATTTGGGCACCATATCTAAAATATATTCACCTCTCCATAAAACTGTAGATCTTGTATCAGAATGTACAAAGGATTATTTTACTTATGCCTCACATTTCAGTTGAAGTGAAAAAGTTCTATCATCACTTCAAGTGTCTAATTACTATTTGCCATTAATAGGACATCAATTCATCATACTCCTTTCTTTCTTGAATTATAAGCATTCCTGCTGTAAACCAGTGGATCTAGAGCTCAAGTAATAGAGGTTGTTCAGACTCGTGACATGTCCGCATAACAATGGCATTTCCATTGAGGCCCTAAAAATTGCTCTCCACCGACTTTTAAATGGCATGTTCCTATAACAATCTCTATTTCAAATCAAGAGAGAACAAACATATAGATCAAGGGATAGAGCATTAGGGGCATATGGAGGTAGAAACAGTCCCAACTAATTCCCACTCTTAAGAAAGGATTCTCTAGGATAAATGAAATATCCCATAAAAGATATATTGGCATCCACTTGTAATGGAAAGATTTATAGGATATGACCAAAGAAGCTATAACCAGCAAATTTCGAAAAAGCATCAAATCTGTACAGGAAATTTTTTTAAAAAAAAAAATCCAACTGACAACAATAACAACTAAACCTTTTGTCTCAAACAAAGTTGAGATAGGCTAGAAAAGAAACCCAATCAAAGTCAATAAAACCCCCCTAACCTTCGATCTTTCATTGGCAATTTGTATGGCTCCAGTATTATCACAAAGAAGAGGCGTGGGGGTATCACAGGAAATACCAAAATCAGCTAACAACCATCGGCCATACAATCTCAAGTGGTAGTAGCAAGTGCTCAAGTTCGCCTCAGATTAGACCGAGATATACTACTGCTTCTTGGATTTCCATGCAAGAGGAGAAGAACCAAGAAAAATACAATAGCCAATGGATGAGCGACGATCCGCTCGGATCACTTGCCCAAGTAGAGTCCGAGTAAGCATGAAGTCAAGTGGATTATCACGAGCATAGAACAAACACTGAGACGAGGTCCCCCTTAGGTATCTTAGCACACGAAGCAAATGTCCAAAATGAACCGAGGTAGGAGCACTCACAAATTGACTCAAAATATGGACTGCATGAGAAATGTCAGGTCTGGTAACAGTAAGATAAACAAGACTGCCCACAATATGTCGATATCGAGATGGATCCGCAAGAGGTGTACCATCAGTAGGACGAAGCTGTAAATGAAGATTCATTGGTGTTACAGCCGTCCGATCATCAGTAATGCCAGAACGAGCAATAAGATCTTGTATGTATTTGGACTGAGAAAGATAATAGCCCTTTGCAGAAAGCAAAACTTCAATCCCTAAGAAATAACTAAGGGACCCAAATCGACATCTTAAATTGCTTATTGAGTTGTTGCTTCACATGAGAAATATAGTCCACATCATCTCCGTAATCAACATGTCATCAACATATAGTAGAAGCAAAGTACGCCCACGTGGGGAGATGAATGAATAGAGCAGATCATGATCACTAGGTGAAAAACCAGCAGCCTTTTATCACAGAGACAAATCGCTCAAACCAAGCACGAGGAGCCTGTTTGAGACCATATAAAGCACGCATTTAAGACGACAAACATGTCTCAAGGAGCATCAACACTGAGGGGGATGCATATATACTTCCTCATGTAAATCGCCATGGAGAAAAGCATTTTTAACATCCATCCGAGAGATAGTCCAAGAACGAGTAGCAATTATGGCAATCGTGGTACGAAAGAGTCATGTGAGCAACAGGGCAAATGTCTCATCAAAATCTCGCCCATGAGTCTGCTGAAAACCTCTAGCAACAAGACGAGCTTTATACCTCTCGATAGATCCATCGGACTTGGTCTTAACTTTGAACACCCACTTGCATGTAATAGGTATCGCATGAGACTAGTAAGGAACTAGATCCCAAGTGCTCAGACGATCAAGGGCAAGAAGCTCTCGACATAGCAAGTCGCCATTCCTAATATGAGAAGCTTCGATAAGTGGAGGGCTCATCAATAATAGCACCCACACGCCCAAAACCCAACTTGTCGAGGCGCGATAGTGGTACGATCCCGAAGATTATATCGTGAACCAACCTGTGACTCATCAGACAAAACATGAGACTCATCAAAATTGTCGGTTTTATCAAAAACAGAGCATCGGATCGCCGAGGAGGTGGGATTAGGCGAGGCACAAGGATGGTGAAAGTAAACATGTTTAATGGGTGGTTTGTAAGGTGGAGGAAAAGGACTCAAAGAGAATGTGTATGGCGCTTGGAGGATCAGAATGAGGGTAACAGATGGGAATGATGTAGAGATATCCTCACGGGATGAAAGAGAGGAAGACACAAGAACGAGGTGGATTCTATGGGAGAATATGAAGACCTAGTAGAGGGGTTATAAAAGAAAGGATGGTCTCAACAAAGGTCACATCACGAGATCCGTATGCGACGAGAGGAAGGATCATAACAACGATAACCCTTATGCTCAGAACTATACCCGAAAAACACACTTGATCGACCGAGCGATAATTTAGTCCGCCACGAGGTGCAAGTAAAACATAGCATGTACATCCGAAAACCCAAGATGACCATAGCTAGGAGAAGTACCAAAAAGGACTTCACCAGACACTTGTCCGACAATTTGGAAGATGGTTGTTTGCTGATAAGATAAACAAGAAGGGAAATGGCTTCACCCCAAAAATGAGTAGGAACAAAAGAAGCAATCGAAGTGTTCGAAAGCGGCTTTATGAGATGGCGATGTTTACGCTCAAAGAACACCGTTTTGAGCATGGGCACCAGACATGAGAGCCGAGCAAGAGTACCTCGGAGGTCAAAAATCGGCGAAAAATGTCGATAAATACTCACCACCGAGTCGAATCGAAAAACTCTAATAGAGTAGAAAACCGAGTATGAATCATCCGAGTAAAAGACTGGTAAATAGAGCACAACTGGGAACGATGTTTCATGAAATAAATCCAAGTATATCGAGAATGATCATCAATAAAAATGACATAATACTTATGACCACCCTTTGTAGCAAAAGGTGCAGGACCCCATACATCGTAATGAATAAGATCAAAAGGCTTAATGAATGAGACACACTAGAGGAATATGGAAGTTGTATCTGTTTGCCAAGTTTACAACCCTTACAATGAAAACTAGACTGAATAGAAGTAGGACCTAAACAACCTTTATTTATGAGTGTGGACAAACGAGAGCCACATAAATGACCTAGACGATGATGCCACTTGGCAAAGGAAGAGGCGGATGACGAAGCGATTGTTGACACACGAGCAATAGAACTAGCGTAAGAAGGTAGGCGAAGGTATCCAAAACGTAGAGGCCAGAGAACCTCTAAGGCGATGGCTGGTCCCAATCACACCCCGCTCGACGATCTCGAACAAAACAAGATGAGTCATCAAATCCAACAAAAGCAGCTTTTGGTCGACAATTTGACCAACCGACAAAGATTCATGGATAATCGAGGTGCAAAAGAAACAGCTTGGTACGAAAAATGAGAGTTGCAAAGTGAACCTCGATGAGTGATATGACAGATGTACCATCACCGCTTGAATGGTGTCATCGAGACCGCTTGTAAGAAACTAAGCTGGGGCCGGTCCGATGTCACATGGAATGAAGCCCCAATCCGTAACTCAAGACGACTTAGAAGCACCAACAGATGAGACAGCAAAGAATGTAGACCAGAGCCGCTAGGTAGAAGTTGTGCCACGCCCACGAGTAGCACGACGAGCACGATATTCACCAACTTCTCCGATATTTAGCAAAACACTGCTCAACGATGACCATCTTCGACAATACTCACAAGGCTCAAGATTTTCCTCTTGATGTATCAACTTCGAGAAGCCGCTAGCACATTTGTGAGATATCACATATTATTAATCGACATAGTCTTGAGACAAGTCTCTTCAACAATTAAATCAGACAAAGCCTGAGCCATGGTTACAGTAGAAGAATTATGAAGTAACCGTGTACGAATGTACTCAAAATCAGCCCTTACTCCCATGACAAAACGATATGTAAGAAACTTTTCAATGAATTTGTGTGCGTGACACCCATCCATTGCAGGTAATCGAGGTACCATAGAGAGCAATGGTCCCATTATACTTTCAAAGGCGTAATTATACTCATCTATGGACATATCATTCTGCTCAATTGAATGAATTCTTTGCATGAGAGTATGAAGAAGAGCACCACTATCCTGAACATATCGCTGCTGCAAATAGGACCACATTGCCTTGGCTTTCTTAAAGGGAGAAAGACTCATAATCATAGATTGCTTAACACTATTGACAATGGCAGCCATCACTTTTCCATCATTGATTTCCCAAGTTCTGAGTTCAGTAGCATTACTACCATCAATCTTAAGTGCAGGAGGATCACTAGTCAAGTGAAAAGCTAAACCATAACCCCGCAATGCGCTTCCACGAAAAATGCCCATTCCCGATAATTTTGACCATCAAGAGTGATATTGATAGCAATTGCATTGAGATGTGACATACTGAACCGTAGGAAAAATAATATCGAGAGGTTCACAGAGAGAACCAAACTCAAGGCAATGGAAGAAGCACCGCTCGAAGCGGAAGAAGACGCGCGAGGGGCTTCGAGACGACGGCCTTGAGGAAGTGACGGCCCAAGATGAGATGTCACCGGCGCGCAGACGGACGGCGTGGAAAGCGACGCGCAGACTAAGCGAGACGTCATCGTAAGCGCAGACGGCAGTGGCATGTGAGGAAGCGACAGATGAAGACCGACGGCAAGACGGCACACGCTGAAGAAGCGACCATCAAGCAGAGATGACAAAGACGCGAATGAAGACCGTGAAAGATGACGAGGATGAAGACCGGCGGCGGAAGACGCAATAAGACCGCATGAAGCGCGACGCATGCGCAAGATGACAAAGACGAAAGCAAAGGCGGCGGGCACACAAGCGACGACGCGCGTGATGGCGACGGCGAAAAATATGCCCACAGAGGCGACTTTTGATTGGATCGAAGGTTGATTAGGGATTAGATTAACCCTAATCCTAACCCTAATGCCTGCTCTGATACCATGTTACTAACCTTGGGGATTGAGCAGAATTATCCTCCAATAGGTTGACATGAATATATATAGCCATAGTATGGGCCCTAGATGTTATGGGCCTTAACACTAACTTCTATACACTTCTATCCAACGTCAAATCTTTGGGAACATCCTAATCTCTCAAGTCTCTTTTAATTGTTTCTTCCCATGTCAATCTCAATTGACCTGTGCCTCTTCTTATGTTTTTTAGACGACTTAAAATTCCATTGTACACTGGTGCCTCAAAAGGCCTCCATTGGAGATGTCCAAACCATCTCGTATGATTTTGGACAAGTTTTTCTTCAATTGGTGCTACCCCAACCCTATCACGTATATCATCATTGTGGCTTCGATCTCCTTGTATGACCATAAATCCACCGCAAAGATTCTGCATCTCGCTACGCCATCGCTGCATACATGTCTTTGTCGCCCAACATTCCACTCATACAACATCACAAGTTTAATCACCATCCTATAGAACTCCCATTTAACTTTTGAGGAACATTTCTATCACATAGGCCACACAATGCTTGGCACCATTTCAACTACCCCGCCAGATCCTCGTGGCTCACATCTTCGCTCTATCTCATCATCACTCTACAAAGATCGATCCCAAATATTGAAATGTTTCCTTCTTGGACACTACTTTTCCATCCAGACTAACATCTCCATCACCTGCCATAGCACCACTGAACACACACCTCATATACTTAGTTTAGTCTGACTAAGTATAAAACCCTTTGATCTAAAGTCTTCCTCGACAACTCAAGTTTTCTATCAACGCCTACCCTACTCTCATCAATTAGCACCACATCATCAGGAAAAAGTATACACCAAGGAATCTCTCCTTGTATGTCCCTTGTGACTTCACGAAATCCAATTGAAATCATCAAATCTAGTCAATGAGCAAATGAAGATGGTGTCGAGTGATACCACCCATCCACAGTGCATTAGGTTTTTTTTTCCAAGCGAAATAGATTATGAAGTTTTGCCAATATGTTTGAGACGTACATTAAACCAAGCTATTTAGTATCCAAAGGCAGTGCATGTTGATGGATAAAAACATCAATTTGATATTACACTAAGGCCTTGTTTTGATGGGCCAAAGTCCCGGCCCATCCACATGAATAGGCTAGGATTTTAGTTCAAATTCCCAGCCCATCCAAACAAGGCCAAAGGGTTCATATGGAACATAGGAATTTTGTAGGAAAGGAAACATCAACTGTGCCAGTGATACCACTCATCCACAGTGCATTCATTTTTTTTCATTCAATTTTGTCTGGTGAAATAGATTATGAAGGTTTGCCAATATGTTTTGAGACATGTACATTAACCCAAGCTACTTAGTATCCAAAGGCCATGCATATTGACGGATGCTTCCTTTCCACCAATTTTCCCATGTTTCAAACAGGGCATACATCTGGAAGATTATATCAGTATACATTATCATCTACAGGTTGGTGTAAGCCTTTCTTTTTAGGTACAATGCAAATCTAATCTCTATATTAAGATGAGTTCAAAATATGGAACAAGAGAGTGCACATCACCACATTTTATTCTTACTGTCTGATTCAGATCCAACGAACACAAATGTGTACTACTCATAATAAAATATACACTCTAGAACTTACTGCATATTTCTAAGAAATGCTAAAATTAAACAACCCCTTCTCCCTGGATCTCTCACACAAAACAACAACCAACTTATTTCGTAGGGTCTGCATAAGCATTTCCATCCACCATTGATAATGCAAAACATTTCCATACCAATCACAAAGGAGTAGAATTCCCACAACAATGTGAGGGTTTAATACTAGTCATGTATCAAGACACAAGCATTTTTCTTGTTCATATTTATTTGTAATAAACACGGGGGAGAATTTAGTGCGAACCCATGTTTGGGCGCAATTATGTAAAGTTGTAAACTTCCCACATAAGCCATGGGATAGCTTGGATCACATGGATGCACAATTTCAATAACCCCCAGGCAGATTGTTAAATTAAATACGAGGGATCTGGGATCCCACCTAAATCTAATTCATCCAAGCCTAAGCCAACGGTCCACGCTAGGGAGTTTGCATTAAGCTCAAACGAAATGGAGAGCACAATATGCGCCTGCATTTTGTGTGTTATTATAGATATGCCTAATAATGACCAAGCACCACTGCCATGTCAATGCCCACCACCAAACGGCTCCCAACTAGCCACATGTGCAGCACCCTTCGCGTACCTAGTTTTAATAATCAATGTCCTATATCCGTACCAATGTAAACATGTCACATATATGTATCCTCGTAAGTCCTACCCCACCAAGGAAATCTAGTATTTTGCAAGTGCAACTTCAGAAGTAGACATATTCAGGCAAAATAACTATCCATTACATCATTACATTGAAAGAAAGACATACTAACACAAATTTGGAAAAGAAATATGACTGAAACAGAAATAACACAAGCCTAAAATTGTTGCAGAAAGATGACATTAAGTTTTATGGAATATATCAAGGAAAACAAATAGCCCATGCATACATAAGCAAAGATTTACTTTTGACATGAAATTTAGAGCTTACACTTCAAATGTTCGGGTGTCTGCATCCGATTGAATACTGGAAGACTTCATAGCCAATGAAGAGGTGCTTCCTGTATCACCCACATGGATTGCTGATTCAGCTAAAACAGTCTCACCATGTGGTATAGAATCACATAACACATTATTATCAGAGAGATGAAACTTCATTTGGTCAACTGGCTCGGCACATCTATCAACACCACGAGCAGGGCAGCCAATTGGTTTTGTATCCTCATTGCAGCTAATTGGTTTGGTGACTTCATTACCACTAGCTTTCCCCAATGATGATGATAAGCGATCGGGTACAGCTATGGTCTGTGTAACATCAAGAGCAGTCTCATTCAACTTCATAGTTAGGGCTGAACCTTTCCCACAGACATCATTATCTTCATTACAAACCAACGAACAATCAGTATTTTTGCTGTTCATGTAGGTTTCTTCACAAATATTGCCTTTCGCCAGGATATGATCATTATCATCTTTTGTTTCAGAAGGAACTGAAACAGAAGTAGGCACATTGTTATTTTGTAAATTTGATTCAGAGGTGTGCCTTTTGCCTGTTGGGCTATGCACGAATTGCGTGCTCAAGGATGGTCTAGGGCTTTTAACTATTGCAGATCTGTTGGGGGTTGTGACTACTGCATCTGCAGATATATTATAAAGGTTGTTTTCTGAAGAAAGCACAAAACCACTTAGAACCAACTGCTTTGATGCTGTCTCTTCGGGCAGACTATTAATGGCTTCAGCAACATTAGCAGACATAGCTTCTAAAGCACGATGAAGGCGTTTTGATGGAGGCAAAGCAGCTTCCACATCCAATGTTAAAACCTTTGGTTGGTATTCTTTATTCTTCCAAACAGGCTGACCTTCCCCTGACAGGATAGGCATGTCTAATTTGGATGATTGATTTGAAACAATATTTACCACTGATGATCGATCAGCTGTATAATCATCACCAGGTAGTGCGGGTGTATCATGCATATCACATTTGTCTGCAGGTGTTGCAAGCTCTGGTTTGTTAGTAGGAAAATCAATCTCATCAAATGGTGAATCCTCCAATTGAGGCCTTCCCATTCGAACCCTTGCCCTTTTGACCAAAGGCAAGTGCTCATCTCCATCTGACTTATTCGCTTCATTCTTTGAATTTGGAGAATCTGCAAGGCTTTCACTTAACTCAGCCTGTAATTCTGCATCCTTATTTAGTGCCATACAATCTGTAGAATGAGGAACCCGCTTGTTTGGCTTTCTTTTCTCTTGAAAATTACTGCTGTATTCATGGGAAGACCTGATGTACAATTCGATTTATACTCTGTCTCTGAAGCTCCATTTTGAGATGCTTCACTGTTACAAGTACTATCTACCTTAGCAGTAGAATCCAATTTTTTATTGCTGTTACTGGCCCCAGGCGTTCCAGGTTGGTTGAAAGAGCCTCCACTGGAATGCAACCAAACATCATCTTGTGTACAAGGGGGGCCAGAGTTAGCTTTGTCATCCTCTACGTATTTATGAAGAGTGGAATCTTCCTTATTGTCATCAGAAACCAAATCAACAGAAGCCAAACTGGTTTCAGCTGAAAGCTTACCAGAATCCTGAGCCTTTCTGGTTTCAACACTTAATGAACTTCTTAACCTCCGCAGAGATGGAACCCTACTCCTTGTGTAGCAATTTTGAGGCTGTGCATCCCTGAGCTTCTTCTTTGAAAATGAACTAGTAGACAAAGGGGTATTCCTCGTTTCATCAAGGATGGATACATTTTCAGTAGGCTCATCAGGAGCAGAATTTACAACGCATCGCTCGCTCCCCATTACAGTGGCAGCAGGCTCATCAGAATTGACCATGTCATGACCTCTTGCAGTGACGGAATTGTCTTCTAGCTTTTTATCACTACATATATTAGAGCTATTGAGTAGACCTGCAGTATCCAAGCTGCTATTATTATCAGCAAGATTTTCTACACCTGGTTTCACTTCACTGGCATCCAAGTCAATCTTATGGTTACTATCTTCCTTCAAAGAATCATAAGCATCGATAATCTCATCAACCGCTCTCACAAAATCAGCACCTTTACCCTGTCGCTTAGCAAGTAGAGACCTCTTTTTCTCTTCAGTGAATGCCTCAAGGTCTGCATAGTTGCAGAAAGCACTACAAAAGAAAGAACTAGAAGTCAGACATAAATATACAGGCTTCATAGGTAAGGTAATCCAGTTCCATATAACATTAAACATTTTCTGTGCACAGCTAACTAAAAAATAGAACCCATCGTGTTTTTCTATAATATCCTCAGTATAGTTCCAAATAGTAAATTATAAATAAAAGAATGGAATTCAACAATTTTCTAATTAAGCAAGCCCTCAATAGTGAATTTCAATTTCAGTTATTATGCTGCATTTCCCAAGCGGATTGGGTCAAATACAGTCCATAATCCATAAACTGTGACTACGTGGTGCAACCAATGAAAGCCACCTGTCTCCATCTCATATCATTTACCAACAACGAAGACACTTATGGAGAGTATTAACCCGCAAAAGGTACCTTGGGGACAAAGATGAGGATAATGGTAATTTCTAACCCTCGTTCTCAGTCACTATTTTATTCAAGTTCGAGAAATCAATACTCAATCAACCCTCTGTTACTAAATAGATGTCGCTTTTGGTCAATCCCATAGTTTTGAATGTAACAAAAATCACTGTTAAATTTATAGTAGTATAGTAGCAGAAATTATTTTAAAATATAATATTATTACTTTTGATGAAAAATCTACAATATTATTTCCATGAGGTCAATCTATGTACTTTTGGCCATACTAGCAGTATGTTCAGACAGTTTGATCAATTAATTTCAAATACCTCCATTTTGTGCAATTGGGCCTTAGACTTCCAAAAGCAACCTTGAGAGGTGAGGCTTTCCCTTGAACATATAAGGGAAAACTGCTCTCATAGCACTCTTTTACAATGGGTTTCCAAACATACCACTGGAAAATTCAAGTGAGGACCCTCCCCCTTAACCCCATTACCCATGCATTAAGAAGCATAAGCATTGCATTAGCATTTTGATTAAGTATTAACTATACATTAGAAAATGCTCATTAGGCATAAGCATCTCACATGGCAGTCATTCATTGCATAAAAGAGCATGCATACCTGGTAGTTGGAGGAAGCAACAGTGCCAGGTAAGAGAGTGGGGATTGGAGTGATAACTCAGTAAAAATAAAAAGTTGCAGCAGTAAAAAGGTAAAGCACCCAACAGCCAACACATGGAAATTCATCCCCCCTCACCGAAGCTCTGTCTCCAAGGCAGCCATGGGAGCAGCAAGGTGAGGCAAAAAGCCAGAGAAAAAGGAAACTAGGTTCAGCTCCCTTCCATAGCCAGCCAGAACCAAGAGCACACATACATTCACTTTCCAACCAAGAGCACCACAACAAGTACAGCCATTTCATTGCCACACCATCAACCATCGCAAGAAGCAGCAGACCAAGGAGCAAGCAAGCAGCCGGCCAAGGAACAGCAAGCACCAGTCGGCTGGAGCAAGAGGAGGAAGCCGGGGAGCCAGGAGGGGAAGGCTGATTCCAAGAACCTGTTTTCTCTACTTCCTCTTCTTCAACCTGATCTCCTTCCTCAACTCAAGAATCCAGCCAGCTAGGACATCAAGTAAGAGTACTTGCTACTAGGGAGATGGAAGTAGAAGTAGCAGTCGAGCAAACAAGGAACATAGTCTCAGATCTTTATTCATCATTGACTTGGTCTCAATGAGAACTCCGGTAGCTCGCAAGAAAGCGTCCTAGCTAGCTAGTATCGACATCCTTGCCACCCAACCTAGAGTTCCCCCATACTCATCACAGACCCCTTACCTGTATCTTACCTCAAAAGCATGAAAACCAGTAGATCCAAATAATAGCAGTCACAAGAATCAAAGAAGAGGCAAAACACCCAATTTTGTATGAGCTAGGGTTAGCTCAAGGGCACATAAGTGCTTCGGCATGAGGATAGCCGAGTAGAGGAGAGCAAGGAGGAGTAGCAGCACTCGGCGCAGGAGGGGAGGGAGCTTCGCTCCAGTAGCGCCAGGAAGAGGGGAGGGGAGAAATACCAGTCGGCAGTGGAGAGGAGAGCCAGCCGAGTGCACTGCTTGAGGGAGACAAGGAGTAGTAGCAATCGGTAGAAGCAAGAACCGAATGGCTCAGTTCAGTGCTAACAAGCCAAGTGACTAGTAGTGCTCAGTATTAGTAGTAGAGCAGCCGAGTGGCCCAGTGGTGAGCCAGTAAAAGGAAACCAGTACTTATGTTCAGCAACCAAGTAGCACTCGGCACTAACAATAGCAGCCAGCCAATTCCATCCATGTCCAGCATTCCAGTGGCAGAAGCAAATAGTTCAATAGAAGGAATAAAAGAACAGTAAGGAAATGGATTACATACCTGCACACATGCATCATTAACATTAGTATTTGCATGAGACACATAAAGAATGTGCAAATAGAAAATAGTGCCATGCATACAAATAAACGAATGTCAAAATTTGCAAAATAATAAAACTGCTAGATGAGAATATTGCTCATATGTAATAAAATGCAGTAGATTAATATAGCTTAATTTTCGTGCCCGTAATGTAACCCGCCATTCGACCTGAATTTAATTTGAGCGAGGCCGAACCTCCAAGTTCTATTCCGTGCAAGCGCATTTTATCTTGATCATATTTTCTTAAATGTTTTATCGCTTTACGATCAAAATGTCAAGGTGGCGCTTGGGACGAACCCGGATACACAGTGGCCGAGTGGTGATAGCGAGGTAGCAAAGAAGGTGTTAGAGTATATTAGGCAGCAGACAGATATGGTTAGTTTAGGATTGATTGTAATCCCGTGATAACCTTTCTTATCTCTAGGAGAGGCATCTTGCCCTCCAAGCCATGTACTCTATATAAACACCGAGGGCTCAAGAATACATCATCCCACGCATTATACAATTCTCTCTTTTCTACATGGTATCACGAGTTTAGGGTTCTCATCCTAGACCTAGCCTTCCGCAGCTTGTGCCGCGCAGCCCGGGAGATCGATCTCCACGAAGGCGGCGCTCAGAGTTAGGTTATGTGGCGATCCTTCGATCCGCCACGTCCCGCCGTCCGTCGCGTCACGTCGCCGCCAAAGAAAGATCGAGTTCTCCCGGATCCGCGTTGTGGTGGTCGTCTTCTCCGTCGCGTACCGCATCACGCCATGCCTCGCTCCGCCCCGCCCACACGCTTATCGTGGTGACAACACCGTGGTCGCCGCTGCCCAAGCTTCCTCCGCCACAGTCGTGTGACTACCGGAGAGGAACGCTGATCTGAGGTGCCGCTCCGCCGCCGGCCGGCCCTCCGCGTTCCACACCGCCGTGGTTCTCACGGTCCTCCTCCACTTCGGCTCGCGCGCCATCTCCACACCTGGTCATCGTCTTGCGACCGAGCCCCTCCACGGCCGAGCCTCGCCCATGGCTCCGCCGCTGGGGCCCTCCGCCACGGCCGGCCGTAGCATGCACCGGCATGTGCATTACGCCCGCCGATGGTTCATTTGGGCCATGAGACGATGGGGCTATGGGTACCAGATCTGCCGCTTCACAGACCTTTATTTTTTTCCCGAGCGAGATCGGGTTTGCGTCGCCACCGCCACGGCCTCGCGATCTTCGACATCGGCATCGACAACACCGGCTTCCTCATCTTCTTCGATGCGCGGCATGGCATGGCTCGCGGCGTGCGGACCGCTGCGTGTGCGCGCTCTTTACTCGCGACATCGACCTCGCCGGCTCGTTTACGCCACCACCGACGGGAGGCTCCACCGACTCTCTCGCGACGCCCTCGGCCGATCAACCAATCACGCGGCGACCATCCTCCGTGGCGTCGCCGCGTCTACTACTACGACCGCTTCCAAGCACAAGGTCGCCATTGCCGCTTCCTCCAGCGGCAGCCGCATGTCGCGTTGCCGTTCTCGCCAGTGCACCTCCATCGCTGCCGACTACGTCGCCGCGCGTCTCTCGCGATGGTCTTCTCGGCTATTCGAAGTTCTTCGCCAACTTCTTCGAAAGCACCGCTGTCGTGACACTCCAGGCGCCACCGTGGCTCTCGCGTCGCGTTACTTTCTCGCCGCCGCCGACCGAGCCTTGGTGCGTCGCCCATCTACTTCTTCGACTTCGTTCACCACAACCTCGCCGCCATTGCCGCCTCTCGCTCCTCGCCTACTTGTCCACTCCGACAACCACGGTCGACGGCACCTTCTTCCCGCCGTTCTTTTGCGACCGCAACCGTCGTGGAGGCCTTCTCTGCTGGTCCTTTAGACGCCGACGATGGTTGGCCCTCTGCTTAGTACGTCCCAGATCGGCAACACGGCGTGCCGTTTCGTTCCCGACACGTTCCGGCCCGCAAACCCGGCGCGACGCCTTTGTCCATGGCGGCTCGACAGTTGTCGACTTCGCATTGACCTTCTTCTTCATCGATCGCGTCGCCGTCTTCGTCTATGGCGCCCTCTTATGCGCCCTCATCACCTGGCGCCCTTGCGCCCGCGACTTGTGCGGCTCCTCCTCTTGGCGACCTCAACGGCTCCCTCGACCACGGCTACCTTCAGACGGCACCTCGACACGCTTCGCCCTCGTGGCTGGCTACTCGACATGGGCACAAAGGCTACCGCTTTGCTTGAGCAACCTCGTCGGCTTCCACTCGACCCAAAGATCTCAGGACGATCGACCGCTCCGATCGGGGGATGTCACTCGTCTGCTTCTTCTACGCCTCATCGTCATGCGCCACTCCTTTGTGATCATGGGGATGTTAGAGTATATTAGGCAACACCAGATATGGTTAGTTTAGGATTGATTGTAATCCGTGATAACCTTCCTTATCTCTAGGAGAGGCATCTTGCCCTCCAAGCCATGTACTCCTATATAAACAGCCCGAGGGCTCAAGAATACATCATCCCACGCATTATACAATTCTCTCTTTTCTACAAGCAACAACAGACGTGGATGGCCGAGCAACAGCAACAATAAGCAAGTGCAGCAGAGCAGGATCAGCACAAGCGGGTGGGCTAGCAACATCAGCAAGAAGCAGGCGCAGCAGAGAGCAGCACTAGACACGGTGGCCAAGCAACAGCAGCAGCAGCAGCAGAAAAAAGGCCCAGCAGGGAGGCAACACCAGACGCAACAGAGCACAAGCAGCAAGCAATCCCAAATCTAGAGCTGAAACTTCTGAAATGTCAACAGAAGTCCATCAATTTTACTTCTAAACCATCGATTTCACGTCTCCTCCGAGTTCATCCTCAGGCGCAGCAATATCCAGGAGGTGCGATTGTGTGCATTCCATCTGTTCGCCACCTGTTTTCGCCCACAGATCCAGAGAGGAAAACCAAGTCCCCATCTATTTCTGATTGAATCATTCCTAAATCCACACGATATCATCCAAAATCACGTAAATTCACCAAGAAGAAACCATCTCTTCCAAGATCAGGTTCACTCGGTGCTTGGTTTGGGGGATCAATGGTGTGAGGGGATGACAAGGAAGAGGCCGGCAGGGGAGTTCCTTGCATGTGGTGCCCACCGACTTCACCGGAGATGCTCGCCGAGTGTGTCAGGGATGGGAAGGAATGAAGGACGAAGGGTGTCGTTGGGAGGATGAAGTAAGGGGGAGAGAGAAGATGTAACATCAGCAGCTTATCTACATTCAGTCTGGACCGTTGGTGCTCAATCTAATGTTCCAGTGCTAGACGGAGCAATGACGGGGAATGTTTTAGTGCTATGGGAGCAAGTTAGAAAAATCCAGTGGTATGTTTGCCTAGTCAACTTTAGCGAGTGCTATGAGAGCAATTTTCTCTACATACAAAGGGGCACCTAGGGCCTAACAACCAATACGCAACAAACCAACATATATTAAACCCTATTCACAGACATATTCTCTACAGTCAATAAGCCTCACCGCCTTGTATGAAAGAAATGATGATACCTAAAATGGTAAGTTGGTAACCACATAATAACAATTATTACAGCCAAAAAAAGATCTTGCACCACATACACCCAATATAACCAAGTTTGCATTTCCTAGTCCCAAACAATGACGCTTCTATATCAATATACTATTGTATACTAGTAAGGTCCATAGTGGGGACAATCTTTAAAAACAAAGAACGGGGTTACATCATTGTACTGGTAGTCCAAATGACAACTTCAACCGAACCTGTTAGCATTATGACTTCCTCAGCCGCAGAGAGGACTATGTGCTGGCAGCTAATTATACTTTTCTCAATGCTCAATCATCTCTGGATCAACATGTTTTAAATAGCAAAATCAACTCTCCCAAACTCTCAAGAAATTTTAGCTACCCAATTCTTTTTGTTCAGTATAACAAAAACATGCATGAGGATTTCAGGAGTGTAGAGATGCCACCACCAATGAGGAAATTCTTAGGATCGGTGACTTCAATTGTGGTAATGTAATTGCACTATTCTCATGATTTAAAATGAAAGACCAACAAGCGTAGCTGCTATGTGTAAATAAGACATATATAAACTTATGTGTGTGTGGTAGGTGGATGGGTGGGGTGGGGTTGATAGTGTTAGGCCTGGTTTGAGAAGCCCATTCCCGGCCGCGATCCTTGTGGATGTGCCGGGATTTTAGGATCCTGGCCGGGAATGGGCTTTCCAAACCAAACCTTAAGCATATTCCAGTTAGACTAAAACAATTCTAGTGAGTGAAATCAGTCTTCAAAACTTCCCTTAAGTAAGGATGGCAATCGGGCGGGTATGGGCGGGTACACCTCCCGCAGACCCGAACCCGAAACCCGAAATTCATACCCGAACCCGAACCCGAAATCTCTCACAGGTACATACCCACGCCCATACCCGAACCCGATGGGTACCCGAACCCGAAATTAAATTCACCTCACAATCAAATTTTCAACCATCAACTGTCAATCAATTCATTTGTAATTTATATGTTTAAAGGAAAAATATATGGTGTATATAATCATGAAAGTTACCGCATCTTACATCTCGAATGATGCTTGAAAATCTTGAATTAACCTTCCATTATTTTTAATTTATATTAATTAATTCGGTACCCACAGTGCGAGTAACCAACCCAACCCAAACCCGAACCCGAACCCAAACCCGAATTTGAAACCAAGGGTCTAAAATCAAACCCATACCAACCCATCGGCCTGGTACCTGTACCAAACCCACGGGTAATTTTGCCATCCCTACCCTTAAGTTTATCCTATTTCTAAGACTCCAATAGTGCAGAAGAGGTGAGAACATCACATAGCTTGCAAGTAAATTATAGAAAGAAAAACGAATTTTGACAGTCAGATGTTAACCCATATTCCATGCTATACATCCCAAGAAGTATGTCTATCTGATATGTAAATTACAGCTGTATAAACTACCTAATTCACATAGAAAAGTTGTATGCAAATATAAAAGCTAGAATTGATATCACTGCCCAAGAACGCCTGAATTAGAAATACATACAGCATGTTTGAACCTGTTCATGTAACAAGTATATAATACAATTATTAATGGAAAATTTAAAATAAAATCCTCCAAAAAAAAACTCTACAAATATAAGCTAATCAACAGTAACACACCAAGATGTTTCTAAACAGAAGCTGTTTGGTAGATACAAAAACAGCTTATAAATTCAAGTAAAATTAAATAGTTCAGTCAAAATAGCACTTACATCTGTTTAGTTCCATAGAAGTAGACCAGCAGTTTCTTTTTAACAGAAGACATGTTCCACTGCTCTGGCTCACTTATCTGCAACAGCATGCAAAGTCACAAGTGAAATAATTTCCGAAGATGTAAAATCCATGTTCGTCCATGCAAATGTATCATCTCTCATGCACACATGAATAGAAGGAACAAGCCTATAGAGCAGTTCCATGAGAGCTATCCCAGCAGAAGGTAAAAGTAAAACCCCCAAAAAATGTGAGGGAAAATCATTTAACCGACAACCCTACTCCCTTTACGTGAAATGTCTACATCAGCAAAAGAGAATACGGGCATAGTTAACAGCATGACTCCTTGGTGACTATAGGTACAAAGGGAATGCATTGATGTCGATGTAATAGTTTAGAGTTCTAACTGACCATAACAGAGGTGAATGAATAGGAGAGAAGCACCGAGCATCTTAGCAAACAAATTGGTTGTTGGGGATGGGGGCAAAATGGAGAGAAAACAAAAAACAACTGAAATGGAGATCATCATATCATCCAAATCAAATTACCGTAAAATTTACAAAGAACACTTCATTGTCGGTGTTTGTTGTCCAAAATCATGCACAATACACACTCCAATATAAGAATGACCAACATATAGCAAGTACAGATGCTTAACCAAGATTGAGGCCGGAGACAAGTATGCAACATGGTTATTAAAGCATCGTTTAAGTGTCGTTTAGGCGGTTAGGGGGGTTACGCCATGTAGCATCCCAATTTTTGTTTTTTATTAATTTAATATGTTATTCAAGCATTTTGTGGATTTTATGAATTTATTGGATTTTTCTAGAATTTATTTGGATTTGTTTTATTATTTTTTAACATGGCCTATTGCGGTAATTATTTAAATAATGAGAAAGTTTAAATAAAGTTTTGCACAAATATTTTATTTGAGTTCCAAATGTCTCAGAATATTTTCCAGAATTTTTTGATATTTTTACTATTTTATTTGAATTAGTTTATTGAAATTATTTTAAATCGGAAAGGTTTTGAAAATCTTATGAGCAGTATTGGGCCAAAAAGCCTAGGGGCCAGCCCATTTCCTTGTGCAGCCCGGTCCACATGGAATTCTAGATCGTAGCCGTTGGTTCCGATCGAACGATGTATGGTTAATTGGAACCCTAACGCACCGTGACTGTTAGATCTAGCTAGTGCGGCTGAGATTTGTAGGATCTGTTCGAAACCCTATTGCATCTCAAACGTCCGTTTCGTGTGCGGCTCGAATCGAATCGCACCAACGCACATCTTCACCGCTCATCCTGACACGCGGACAGCTGTCATTCATCGTTTTCAAGTGTTTGTTCCGAACACTATTCCGCGTGTCTGCCGCGTCCGCCATGGCTGAGGTCTCCAAGCCATCCCCGTCTTGGAATCCTTCGACTATAAAGGAGGCGCAATGGGATTGCCAGGACCTAAGGAGCCAAAGACCCAGGTTGATTCGTTGTTTAGTGTTGTGTTTTGCCGAGATTTGAGGAAGTCCGTAGAGCGTCGCCGTGATTGGATCGGTCACTTCATCATCGCCTGTGAAGCTCAAGGCTTGGGACCGGTCGCATTGGATTCACCGTTGCTTGGTCTACCTCGTGCGCGCGCTAGTTTCGTTGGGATATCATTGGAGCGCTGTCGCACTGTGGAGACCGAAGCCGCCGTCGCAGCCTTCGTCGTTGTCTCCATTGTTCCAGAGCCCCAGGAGAGAAACCAATCGCGTCATCAGATTCATCTCATCGAGACAAAGCCGTAGGTACCCTTCTCTGCTGCCGGCGATGACCGTAAGTTTGCACGCCACAGCGAGTCGACGTGGCTTAGATCCGGTGCGACACGTGTCCAGGTGACGTCAGCCTGACGTAGCAGATGACGTCATTGCGGGCCTACATGTCAGTCGAATGTGAATTTTTTGGTATTGTTTTATTCGGGAAATTCTAGTGATGACGTCAACCGATGTCATTAATCAGACTTTTCAAAGGAAAAATAATTCGGCCGAAAGTGAAATCAGTTGTTGACGTCATCAGTAACGTCATTAATAGGTTTTCTAGTATAAAAATAATCCAATTAATTCGGTATTTTCCAATTTTCTGATTTTTATGATTTTTGAATCTTTCGAGATCTCGTTCTCTCTCATACGAGCTCTAATTGAGGCAATTCAAATTTCTAAAAATTTGTAAAATTGATATTTATTTAATGGTGAATTTTATTTGAATTTTGGAGTTTGTTTGCTCTCTATTTTGGTATTTATTTGGTGTTTTCTTTCATTACGTGTAGACGTTGAAGTGCTCGGAGCATCTGAGGAGGAATCGTTGACTCAAGACCAAGGTCTAGAGCAAGAACATGGGCTTTTCTAAGGCAAGTTATGCTTTAATCATGTTGAACCCAGTTTGCAAAATTGCTATATTGATTCAAATTATTGCATGTTATTTTATGTGTACAATTGCTTTCAAATAGTTTGGGATCTAGTTAATCTACCCAATTGAACTATACCCTACCTTGTCATTTGCATGCCATGATTAATTGACACCCTAGGATGGTTCATATTAGTTAATATTTGAAATCAACATGGGTTGATTAGACCGTGTTAGTATGCTTAGCCATGCCATATATACCTCATGATTTTGGAATATCGATTTAAACTTGACTAATGGAATACGAAACATGTTTATGGAATTGGTGTGTCAGGTGTTGTCACACAATGATATTGAGTTGTAGTGACGGGGAGGTCGAGCAATGATGTTGACTTGTTAATGGCACATGGTGTTTGATAATCAACTGGGGAGGTAATCATTTATATTGGGACAAGTGGCATGGAGCAGTGTGCCAAGGTGGGCCAGAAGTGCAAAGGGTTTGTAGAAGTCTTGCCTCGATCATGTTAAGGACTTAACTTTGCAAGGATTTGACCTGAGTTAAACATGCAACCACATGTCTGAAATAGAACGGATATAGCTGATTAATTTGCAATATCTTAGCTTTGGTACTACTTGTGGTGGTGCGAGTCCCGGGTTCACGGATCAACTCACAAAGCGCAAGACGGGGGCCGTGTCCTTCAGTATTGAAACCTTAGCGAATAGTACTAGGTCAAGCCAAAGCATTGTAAAGGCTTTGTCATGACTTCTCTGCCAGCACACCAAATGAAGTGTGCTAATGGCAGGCAAAAGGAGATGATCATGTCGTGTAGTTAAAGCGCATAACTTCTGCAAAGTGAAAAATCTATTCAGATAGTCGTGCTCATGGTATTGAGCAATGTTTGGGAATTACAGTCAAAGGTTAGATTTATGCAAAATGAAAACTTAGATGGGAAGGCAGGATGCCATTGGAAAGTTTGGAATATGATTTAGGGTTGGATGCCATGTTTACTTGAGAAATGCTAAAGGTTACTATTTATTGCTATTTGTTTCACAGTTTTTTCAATCTATTTATTGTATTCTTTTATAAATGTTGCTCATCACAAAACAACCATATCAATCATTCTATTGGAATAAGCCTTGCATATAATTATGTTCGACTTGCATTCTGTACACAACTTGCTGAGTGCTTTGTGTACTCACCCTTTGCCAACAACAAAATCACCAGTTGAGGAAGAACCTACACCAGTTTTGGAGGAGTACCAGGGAGAGACGAATGTTTAGAGTGCGAGCCTTGTTAGTTGCCTGTGGTATACTGAGGAGTTTATCTACGTTTTCATTCTACTGCAATTTAGCATGTTATTCACAAGTTTAGCCTTGAGAGGCATAATCATGTAAAGTCAGCCGTAAGGTCAAACAACAAGTATTATCTATAAGCAAAGTCTTTTATTATGCTTCCGTTGCGTATGATTGTGATATTCATCTATGTCGTGCCTTTGTGCACTAGCGTGATCCTGTACTAGTGCAGTATACACAAAAGGTCTTGGTTTGCATATTCGGATCCCGACACGCCATGGCCTCGCCTTGCCAGAGACCTATATGGCGTCCGCCTTATGGGCAAGGCATCTCCATGGCGCAATTAGGCATTTGCCTAGAGGCAATGCGGGCACCATGGAGGTGGGCGTGAAAGAAAAGCAGAGCACAGGAGTGAGGGCTAGAGTGAGGGAAAGGGTGGCCTAAGAGGAGTCCCAAAGCAAAAGTGATTGAAGAGTGAGGGAGAGAGTGGGAGTCACCAAACCAGAGAGGGGGAAGGGGAGCTCCAAGGCTCCAACCCTAGCCACCGCAATCCCCATCGGCTCCGACGCCATTGCAGCCCCTCCCCTGGCCGCCCACTTCATCCGGGCCTCCCCTCCTCAACTTGGTCTCTAGATCCGTCTCCAACCACAGCAACAAAGCTCAACACCGCCATCCCACACTCCACTGTAGCATGGATCCACACCGCCATCCTAGTTCTAGCCCCCCCCCGGGGGGGGGGGGGTCGTTCTCTTCTTCTCCCCTCTTTGCTCTGTTATGTTACTACCTTATCTGCTTTTGCTAGTTCTTATTCCTTCCTCTCTGTTTTTTCTGTGTGCCTTATTCCTTCCTTTTTTTGTTTTTGCTGGCTAGATTGGAATATTGAGGAGCTGAGGTTGAGGAAGGGTGAGAGAAGGACGAAGGGTAATTGAAGAGAAGAAAGTAAAAATATTAAGGAGGCTAGACTGGGCAGTCTTGTGGGTCAATCGACAATCAGGAGGGGGCACAATAATCAAAGGTTGCACAATGCATCATTCAAGAAAGGGAAGGTCAGGAGGTGGCACCACTGGACTACTCCATTATTTCCTATTTAGTTTTTATTTAATTTGCTACTATACTATGTTAGTATGTGTGTGGCATCGCTTGCCGCGTCTTAAGCGCTTCGGTGGTGAAAAGGTGGTGAGTCGCCTCGCCTAGCCTTATCGTTTTAATAACCATGTAAGCAACATATAACAGGTACATACATTCAATACAGCTTGTTTCCGGAGGCAAGTATGGTGCTATGACTAGAAGGTTTGAGAATACTTGTGAATCGATGTAACTATCGATCAAAGTAAAGAAGCCAAATTTGTCGAGTCATGTTATTAACGCAACGAAATAGACAAAAAGTGCAAGGTCATCGCAAGACAATAACCAATGAGATGAGCAAAAAAACAGTAGCAGAAAATAGAATACTCAATAGTGGCCTAGCAGAACAAATGAGATCCTTGTCTATAACACAAGGGGCACAGACATCCAAACAATTAGAGTTGTGCTATCCTAATAATTAGAGAAGTCAGTAAGCACAATACGAAAGCATACGCATTGACATAATTCCTAAAACGGATGCGTCTGATTCGCCTAGCCTTATCGGAGAAACCCGTCATGAAACACAATCTGCAATTTCATGTGTTAGCCCTTGACAAACTTAACCCCTTAACAAAATCAATATCTGCATCATGTCTTTATTATGCTACAGCTGGATGCAATTCTAGAGGAATTCATTAACCAAAACCTCCAAGAAGGGTATGTTTCAAAAGAAAAAATGTTAAAGATGACCAATGTTACAGGGCCAAAAATAAAATAAACCAGTGATGCATCAAATGAAGAAAAACATTAGGGAAGCTCCATTTCTTCATGAAAAGCTACAACTTGCATCCTCTACGCATCTTACAAAATGTATTGATTACTGTTCACATTTTATAGACCAAAGCCAACGGCCAGTCACACAACCAATGAACCAAAAGAAGTTTTAGGGCAATAATCACCCAAATCCATAATTGCTGAACAACTAAATCAAACATTCAAACCAAGGATCAGCGACATTGTCAAGCATACTAAATCAGTGGTGCACCATCCAACATAAGGAGGGGCCATGTTTTAGTTCCTTATCCTTGTCTTTCAAGATCTAAACATAACAGATTCAACATGTAAGGAACCATTTGAGGTGTGCTTCGCTTACAGCTGACTATCTCATACGTATATACCAAAACAACAAAAGCAAACAGATAATATATCCCACCTATTGATATCCGTTGTTCAGGCACCATAGAGAAAAAAAAACAAATTGATAGATGACAAATCCAAGATGGAAAAAAAAAAGAATTACAATATTATGATAAAGTGACGCTTAACCATAAAAACACCTATCTTCCTTTCCTATCAGGCAATCAGAAAATCCACATTGAAAAAGTACCAAAGGAAACTCATAACTTGTTGACAAATCAAAGAGAACCTCACACCAGTACTTGTAAACGAGCAAATCACTGAGAAAACACACACACACACACACACACACATTTGTAACACATGAACTTCAAAGAGCAAATCACTAAGAATAAAAACCACACATGTAACTAGCAAACTTCAAAGAGCAGACTTTGCCAAAACCCTTCTTGATGACATATCCAAACAGAGGCAAGATAACCACATATCACCCTAATCCTACCCTTATCCCCAGACTCTTTACGCCCTAAATCGCCAGCAACGCAAATCTCAACAAGAAACCAGCAGCTAAACGAAGAAATTACCAGGAATGGAAACTAGCTAGGTCAACTTGCAGCAGAACTTATAACTTACTCTCGAAAGCTCAGCAGAAAGTAACAAAAAAAGGGGCTTCTTTGACTCAAAAGATCCAATCTTTCTTAAGAATATGATATCCGAAAGCCTACAAAACACCAAATCTCGCTGATAAGCAGCAAGAAAACTACAAAATTAGCACAGGTTAACAGCTAAAACCGCCAAATCGGGGTAGGAGGCCATCAAAGAACCTAAGATTTAGCCGAAATGGCCACGCCGCAGCCCCAAAAGCCAGGCCTTCGCGCCCAACAAAACTCTAAGCAAGCTACCCCAAGAATCCTCAAACCCCAGGTTACCCAAGCCACTACGAGGCCACAGACCAGAGAGAATAGCAAGCCGCGAGTTCGTCCACTCACCATGGCCGGCCACGCCGGGAAACCCTTCATCTTGGCGAGCACGAGGTCGCCCACCTTCCACTGCGCCGCGGCCGCCGCGGCCGCCGAGCGCTTCCTTCTCGCCGGCGCCATCCCCCGCCCGCCCACGAGGCAACCGCCGCTGCCGCCGCCACCACCCCCACCTCCAGCGACCGGAGCTCAGAAGGCACCTCTTCGACGGTTACCGCCTAAGGACGTAAAGCGGCGGCACTGCAAGAGGCCGCGGCTCGTGCCGGGGGCAGCGGGGCGCCCGGTGGCCATCCTCCTCGTCGGCAGCGGCAGGCATGGGAGGGGGAGCTGTCAGCTGTGGCTTGGGCTTGGGGAAGTACCCTTTCTATCTTTTTCTTTTTTCTTTTCCTCTTTCAGTTTTAGAGTTGCGCGGCGCCGCGAGGGAAAAATCTGACATGAGTTTTTTTGTAAATCGAATTTGCGGAACCACAGCTCTTTTTTCGAAATGTTTTTTTTCAGGTTTAGTCTAAAAAAATCGACGAAAAGACCTAAATGTGATTTCCAATTCAACTATAAAGCCGTGATGAATTTGTTTTTTTTTTTTTGAAAAAAATCGACGAAAGGACCTAAACGCAATTTCCAATTCAGCTATAAACCCTCGACGAATTTGCATTTTTTTTTAAACCGCGTGTAGGGACCTGAACATAATTTTGATATTTTTCGGATCTATTTTACATAAAAAACCGCCGAAAGGACCTTAACGCTATTTTCAATTTTTCAGAAGGACCTAAACGCGATTATCAAATTTTCCAGGGGACTCTCCCAGGGGCGACCAGGGGGCGACACGTGGCCCCCTAGGAGGCCGGCAATCCCAGGGGCTTTAATATATAACATATTTTTGCGTTTCTAGTCTGGTTTTTTACTGGAGAAGAGTGTGCGAGCGCCTCCAAGAAAATTGTCATTGTGCCACTCTGGACATGTGGCTTCACCCAAATGCCATTATTAACGTGGCAATCGCTAAAATGTCACTTTCAACGCTAACAACTCGTTTCCATGCCATTTTGGAGTTTTTTAGTGCATTTACCGGATAATAGCATGGGGAAATGACCTCTTTGCCCTCGGCACTGTGCTAGACTCGGGCTAGATGGCTCGACCCGACCGGACCCCAATTTTCTCGTGGTTGTGACCAGAGAAGAACTTCTCCCAGAGCGGAGAGAAGACGAGGTCGGAGTTGGTGAGAAGAGGAAGGCCACCTTAGGCGGCACGGCACAAGATGAGGTGGTGGAGGCGGCATGGTGGAGGAGAGCGGAGGAGAGGAGGATCAAGACGGGCTGAAGAGCGCGAGGTCCTCGGTCTCGTCGGCGTCTGGGATGGTCGGGAGCGTCTTAAGGGGGAGCAAGGCCTGAGGAGGAAGACGACGGATGGAGAGAAGCAACAGAAGGACAAAGACGCATCTGGCGAGGCGTCACGGCAAGCCATCTCCATGAGCTGACAGAAAGCTTTGATCTTTTTTTGGGTAGGAACCGAAAAAAGTTGGATCTTTGGGTCAGGAACAAGAAGAGATTGCCGTATTCAATCGGATGGAGGGGGATTACAAAAAATTTGCGATTTACGAGGGTTTTCCCTGGGGTTTGGATCTTGAGAGCAAGAACACAAAAACAAGAAATCCCCAAACATTAACTGAACAGGGAGAAATTTGGGAACTCGCAAACTAACAGGAGGATCAGTGTAAAATGGACCAAGAAAAGATCACAAACGGAAAGGAATTGCGCTCTTAAAGTATCAAACCTCTCGGATTAAGTGAACTCAAGAAATCTGCTGCAGCTGCAAGACAAACCTGCAGGAGAAACGGCGAGGGCGAACACCAAGATACAGAGCACCCAAAAGATCAAAAGAACTGAGCTCCCTCTCTCTCTCTCAGGTGCCAAATCGGGAACAACGACGCGTGCTCTGCTCCTCCCGGATCCAATGGCGCGGTTCCAACGATCTCTTCTTCTCTTTATTTGGGTGGAGAATTTTTTGGAGGGAGAAGAACAGTAGAGAGGAGAATTTCTAGCACAGTGTACAGTGCCGAGGGCAAAGAGGTCATTTCCCCATACTATTATCCGGTAAATGCACCAAAAAACTCCAAAATGGCATGGAAACGAATTGTCAGCGTTGAAAGTGGTATTTTGACGATTGCCACGTTAATAATGGTATTTGGGTGAAGCCACATGTCCAGAGTAGCACAATGACAATTTTCTCAGCGCCTCCTCTATCTGTCGCGTGGGCGTGTGGGTGACAGAGGGTGAGGTTGGTAGTTCAGTGGGAGACCAAGTGGGAGCGTGCGTGGGAGGGGTGAACTGGGGGTGGCGGTGCGCGTGAGGAAGGGAGCTGGCTAAGTGACAAGGATGTTTCCGTTGCACCAATACAAGGTTTCAAATTTTATTTTTGGGTTATATTTTCAAAAGAGACAAAAAAAAAATTGAAATTTTAGCGTGAGTTTGAAATTTTGGATAAAATCTAGATAAAATTGAAAATTTCAAATTCAAATCTAGAATTTTTTGAACCAAGATTTTTGAAATTTTGGCCGAAATCTCGACAAATTTCAACCGAATGAAAAATAGTACAAACCATATTAGACAGTTTTGAAAATTTTTGTAGATGGCCATGACGCATTACTAATATTCTCGTAAAATTTTGAGATGATGATCAAGCCTGACAAATTTTCAAAAATTTTGACAGTATTATTGTCCTAATAAAAGCTAAGTGTATGAATTGCTTCCATAGATTTGATTGAGCAACCAAAATAGGTTTAGAGTTTTTGAAACTTTTAGAAAAGGGTGCCAACGCAATTTGCTTAAGCTCTCCTAATAATTTTGGATCATGATCACACTCGAGTAAATTTATAAAATTTTGATAATATTATTGTCTCATTATGTTCTTTCTATTTTTTATTTTTCAAAGATAACAAATGAAGTTCAATTTCTTTGGAATTTTTTATGCAAGATCCTAGATTGCTGAAGATTAAACCATAAATTTTTTAGAGTACTACTGAGCTTGCACATTTTTATAAAAACCTGACAGTGCTTTTGTTATTTTTATAAAACATTTCAAAAAATCGGTTTTTCAAAAATATTTTATGGCAGATGACATTCTTAAGAGATATTGTCCCAAATTCAGTCAAATCTGGTGCAAAAAACTTGAAATATGGCCAAAACACCATAACTTTCAATGACATTTATCGAAATTTCGGTGAAATTTGTTGAACTTTCAATGATTTCTCGTTGCAAGAAAAAAATTAGGAAAAAATATTATTACTAAAGGGGCTGTCTAGCTCAGTCAATAGAGCATAAGGGTCTCACCTTAAGGGTTCGAGTCCCGCTCTCCCATTCATTTTGGAATTTTTCCTCTATGCATTTTTGCTCTACCAAAAGAGAACAAAATACGGATTCTTCGGTTTCGAACCAAAACTTGGACTTCAGCGCTCTGTCCACCAAGTACCAACTAGGCTAAAGTCCTTTTCTAAGTTTATTGTAAAATTTTTACATGCATTCCTTAGAAAAGGCATTAAAATTCGACAAAAAAATTGGTGTGAAATCCGATCAAAATACCCGAAATTTCATCGAAATTTTGAAATAACTGCAGCAATTTGAATTTTTTTCATAATTTTTTATTCGGTCGGGATTTGAAATCTCGTCCCCAACTGAAATTTCTAAAATTTCACTGGAATTTTGAACCTTGCTCAAAACATATTTAATGTGCACTATTTATGTTTCCAATGTTTAAAAAATAGTTTGAGTGGTTATAAAAAAATTCTGACACAAATTACATAGGTAGGGTGTGATACCTATGCTACTACAAAAATTCAAATCCAAGTTCGCTGTACACATTCAGAAGCAAGAATGTCAAATTTTAGTGAACAGTAGCCTTATCTTTTCCTTTTTTATTTCGGATTTTATTTTCAGTGATTTTTTGTTTCACAATGTGCAGAACAAATTTGAATTTTTATGGTATGGTAGATTATATCATACCCTAGCTATGTAATTTTTTTAAAAAAAAAACCATAACTGTTTGAACCCTTTTTTAAGTAATAGGAACACAGGAAATACCAAACTATTTGGATCATCTGAAGCGTTCTCCATTACGTGGACGGAATGGCTTGCTGCCGCATACCCAGATACCCTTATCCTCCTTTGCTTTTGTGCTTCACTAGTGTAACAAAACACAGTTTTTATGTTGAGCCAAGGTGACGTTGTAGCTCACACTACCACTATAGTGTTCGTAGGCCTAACACAACTTAGAGCCAGTTTAAGTTGGTTGTGTTGTGGTTATCTTTCAGGCTGCTACGAAAAAATGATTGTTTGAAATCAACTAGTCTGTTTGTGTCGGGGCTAGATTATCAAATCTGAAACTCTTTATGTATAATGAACTAGTTTAGAATCACGCTAGTGCACACAGTGATAACATAGATAAAATGTTCCTCCATTTAATGAATTAACTAAAAAAAGTAGCAAATTATGATTAAATAATAGCAATTGACCTTACGATCAAGATTACACAACTATGTCTTACAGGGCTCAATAAACAAATAAACTCTTGCAGCGGAATTAAAAATAATTTGGGCCATTTGACATGCCACAAGCAATCATCTAGGAAAACACACTCCTAATTTATGAAATCTTCATAGCACTCCTCGTAAAATTATATATTCACTAGTCCTCCCTTAGTAACCAATCAATAAAGCGATATAGCCATGAGTACATAAAGTACTCAGTAAATTATAGGAAAATGATACAATTATATTCATGCAAGGCTTCACAGGTAGGGATAGTCATATGATTCTTTTGCAGAAAATAATAACTTGAATTTAAATACAATAAATAGATTTCAATCGTATGTGAGAAAATATAATAAATAGCTGGTAAATCAAAGATAAACAACATAAATAAATTGGCGAGGCTCCACCCATCACCATCTAAAATAATCATCAAACTAGTGAACTCAACCGTGCCAACTTTAGACATCAAAATCACAAATGAACTCCCTATTCACTTTTCAACAATTCTACCTTTCAACATTTTTATGAAAAAATCTCTATGTCCCATATGAAATTCCCAAGCACATCCACGACCGTGGAAACAGTTATTTGAATGATTCTACACTTTATAAAGATTGTCTTACTTTACCCACAGAATATGATCATCTCTTGATATCGGTCATTACAAGTAGGGCTGGGCAAATAAACCGAAAACCGAAAATCGAAACCGTTAAAACCGAACCGGTTTAAAAACCAAACCGAATTATTAGGTTGTTGATTCGATTAATTGTATGGAATAATCGGACTTTTTCCTTGTTAATTCGATTTAACCCTTGTTAACCGAACTAACCGAACTTTGATAAAGAGACCCACCAAATCGGAGATATATTGTAAGCTCCTCGTCTGTTTCGCATCGCCATAGCCAGGCAGAGGCTCTTTTCTCAACGCCTGAAACCATAATTGCACAAAGAGCATTTTAGTATGAAACAAACAACTGGACTGTATGACCATATAAGATCATAAGCCGCAGGGGAGTACAGAGGTTTCACAAAAAGAGGAAATTTGCACCAAGGTACGTAGGACCATTTAAGATCATAAGCCGCAAGAGAGAAGTCATATACCAAACCTTAGCAGGAGTACATAACGTCTTTCATGTATCGCAACTAAAGAAGTGTCTCCGAGTTCCTGACGAGCAAACACCCCTGGAAGCAATTGAACTACAGGAAGACTTGACCTATAAAGAGCACCCGGTAAAGATTCTGGACACAATGGATCGGAAAACAAGAAACCAGACAACCCGCTTTTGCAGAGTTCGATTGGAGCAATCACACGAAAGTGAGGCCACAGGGAGCGCGAAGAAGATTTGAAAAAGGAATTCCCGAACCTATTCTCTAGTTAAGCTTCGAATCTCGGGGTCGAGATTCTGTTAAGGGCGGTAGGTTTGTAACGTCCCAAAATTTGGCCTAATTTTAATTTTTGGAGTTATTTGAATTATTTGAATTTTTGGTGAATTTTTGGAATTAATTAAGTTTAATTTGAATTTTATCTCCCTCTTGAATAATTAAAAAGGCAGAAAAGTAATTATCAAAAATAAATAAAATATTTTACTTAAGCTCTAAATGTCCTGAAATATTTTCTGGAATTTTTCTGGAATTTTGTGGGTATTTTTAGTGCCCTAAATAATTACTTTGATTTTCTAGAATTATTTTAATTAAGAAAAACGGAAAATACGTGAATTCTGATGTTGGGCCGAGCCCAACACTGCACTGCTGTCTCGCAAAACCCTAGCGCAGCCGTTCGGATCGTTCGATCTCGTCGGACGGTGAGGTTGGCCGCGTCACTGCTCACGAGGCGGTTGGATCTCGATAACTTGAGCCGCCAGATTACTGCACGAAGCGGCGGCGGCCACCGTCACTCGTCTGAGCCGTTGGATTGCGACGGACGGTGCGGATTGATCATATTTACGCATCGGGAGAGGCGAAACGATCTTGCCGTCGGGGTTGGCCGTCGAGATTGGCGGTGGATTGCGCCCTTCCCAAAGCCTCTTAACGCCCATTTTATAGCTCATTGAATTGGTCCGTTCGCCCCGCGCAGTTTGTCCGTTCGCTCGCTCCCGGTCGTGCCCCGTAGCCCACTCAGTAGCTCATCGGAGTTAGCACCACTACCACCACGGTTTTCCTTGCTTCCCACCACCGATCGCCACTTTCCGCCGCATCCAAGACCACTGCCGAGTTCGCCGTGTCAAGCTGCATCGCGTGGAGTACTTCATTCCTCTGGAGAAGCCCCGTAGCGCCGCCAACCCAGTTGTCTTCTTCGTCTCCGGTCTTCGAAAGCCGTCGCGCCGCCGCCTCGTCTTCGAAGCATCGCCGCTCACCGTCGCCGTCAGATCTCCATCCAACGTCCGAGGTAAAGCCGCGTGTTCTCCTTTTTGAATTAGGCTGAAACGGTATGGGTAGTGAAAGTGCATCTAGACACTAATGTTATTTTGGTGATTAATGACAAACACATATAATGACAATCTATGTAATTGTGTAAATGCTTAACTTAGTGCTTAACAAATGACAAACCTCTAATATGATTATATTGCTATGAGACTAACATGTTCATTGCCAAGTTGAGTATTAGTCTCATCTATTTAGAGGAAAATCGAGTGGAATGGTTAAGCAAAGATAAGGTATGCAATATCGGTATCCCTTTTATATTTGTTATTGCATTCCTTTTGTGTAAATGCATAGTGAACTCCAAGTAGCATGTTGATTATATATATTCACATTGGTTCATGTCATATTTATTTGTGCATATATATTCATTTGAGTTCATTATGTGCTTTGTTTTTAGTAGGCACGTATTAACTAGAGTTAAACTTCATATTGCTATAGATTGACTTGGTGCATGAATGTTTTAGTTGTGTATCTTCTCATGCACCTCCCTTAGTGAAGTTTAATCTAGAGTTGGATCACATATTTACTCTTATTCAAAATATTATTTGCACATGTACAATTCGTGTATATTTCATTATGTGCTTCAATTAAGTAAAGACTGTGATCCTTGCCATGACTTAATTGATTCATCATATCGCAATTATCTCTCTAGTGCATATAGATCAATTACATGTTCATCATGATGTACTTAGTAGAGAATATCTCTTATGTTAAGTGTTTCCAGTTATATTATACTTCTTTATATGAAACACTTGTGGTACTTAATTGCTCACAAATATCAATTTATTCACATCTATCGAGCTTTTGGGACTAATGTCTTTCAAGAGTGGTTTGGAAAAATTAGGTCCCGTATGTGTATGATGACCAAGGTATCCGGAGGATGATCATTAAGCGAGGTCAACAAGGCGGTGTCACCAAGAGTTGAGGACTAAGTCAAGATCGACTTGGCGTGGAGATCGTCGGAGAGGATGATCAAGTCAAGGTCGATGGGGCGAGAGTCTCATGAGGTGAATCGAGTCAAGTTGGACAAGGTGAAGATGTCATCAATCATTTGGTAAAAGACATCATCGCATTGCATCCACGGAGAAGACGGCATGCGGATTGAATGTAAGACTTAGATTTCTTTGATTTAATTTGAGTCTAAGGATTGTCGTACTATTAAGAGGGATGCGACGTTGAATGACTTTTAGATGTGTCAAGTTCTCAAGTGATCCATCCTTGTGAAATTTAGAGAGAGTGTGGTGTTGGTGGTCTTGGGAAAGTGAAAGTTGTAGGTCTCTCTTGGATTCTTGGTGAAATCTGGATTTATCCTTTGAGATTTGGGTAGTGAGACCTTGTTGGTTGTGTAGCCCTTGTTCTTAGCTTTCAATAGAGTCCAAAATCACTTAAATCGGTCCGGAATCAAAAGTTATGCTCTTTTTGTCAATTTCTTGAGTCGATCCGAGTATCCGGACTTAAGTCCGGAGTATCCGGGTTGGGTCTCGGTTAGGTCAATCCGAGTATCCGGGTTGGGTCTCGTTAGGTCAATCCGGAGTATCCGGTGATTCGAGTATCCGGACATTTAGTCCGGACACTCGGTAAAAATAGTCCGGAGTATCCGGGGTTTGCGCAGTTCAAACGGCTAATTTTTTTGGGGACTTCTATTTAAAGCCCCCTCTTGGGTAGCCGTTGGAGGATGTTGTTGGGCTGGTTTCTTGGTGCTTTGGGGTGTATTCTTGGTGATCTTAAGCTCCCAAAAAGCCCCTCTAACCCTAGATCTTAGTGATCCCCTTTGAGTGAAGGGTTGGGTGTGAGAGAGGGTAGTGCTCGGGTTGAGTGTGATTTGAGTTGTTGAGCACTTGATTTCATCTCCAAGCTTGTTTTTCGTGAGCATTTGTTACTCTTGGAGGTTGAGGACTCCTAGACGGCTTGGAGGTCGCCTACGAGCCACCGAAGCTTTGTGTGGTTGACCGTGGAAGTTTGTGAAGGCCGATTCCGCCTCCGGAAGGAAGGAATCAAAAAGTGGCCGGCGAGTGCAAGGTGCAACAGGCTGACTAGCGGGTTGAAAGAGACCCCGTGTCTTGGGTGGCCAAGACCGTGCCGAGTGCAAAGTGCAACACCGGAGGATAAGGGTTGAAAGAGACCACGGCTTGGTGCCGCCTCAGCGGAGGCGTGGGATCCTCAAGGATCCGAACTCGGTGAAAAATCTTCGTCTCCAAGTTTGCTTCTTGCTTTTGCTTAATTATTTGATATTGAATCTTGAATTTGCTCGATCTACTTGCTTATTGAGTTTTTCGCTAGACCACTACTTGATCTAGGTTCTGGTAGTGTTTAGAATTTTGTGTTCAAGTAGATTGCTCAAAAGTTGGAGGAATTTCAAATTTCATCCCGAGGCCTCCAATTCGAGTATCCAAGACAATTACCGGATAGTCCGGACATTTATCTGAGTATCAGGATAAAATCCCCGGACACTCGGATGAAAACCTTGGATCGTTTTATTTCATTTGCAATTAAGTTTTAAAAGTTTTATTCATTTGTGACTTAGTTTTAAATTTATTATTCGCCTATTCACCCCCTCTGGCGACATCCCTGTCCTTCGGGTAGATCTCGGTAGTTAGATGGTAATCGTCGGCTCTAGTAAGGCCACGTGTCAATATAGGTTACATTTGAAAATGGCCGTTAGATCTTGTCTCAACGCCGTAGATTACGCGTAGATCGGTAACGGTGGATCTTGACCGTTAGATCTTGGATGTTCGGCTCGGATTAGGCCACGTAGGTCCAGTGAATAGGGTATCGCTCGGTATAACTTCCGCCGTTGGATCTTCATCCAATCGCGCCAGTGAGTCTACTAGCCGCGTTAGATGCGTTGAAAATGGCCGTAGATCCTTAATCCTACCGCCACCGTAGCGCCACGTAGCCATTCTTGTGGTGTTTGAAAATGGCCGTTGGATTTCGAATCCAAGGGCTCGGGTGAGGCCGAAGGTTAGGTCGAGCCAGGCCATTAGATCTTCCATCCACGGTCGAGATTGTGCCACGTGCTGCGGTAATTCTAGCGACCGTCGGATCTCAACAGTAGATTTCGGTGGACGATCGGGATCTTGCCAAGTGTCGCCACTTGAGCGGGCCGTGCACTGTTCCGTCGGGCCCACTTGTCAGAGAGATGACCGCCGTGTGGGCTGACGTCAGCACGACGTCATCCGAGGGGGGGGCCACGTGTCAGTGTCACTGTTCGGTGGACCCGGTCCATCGTGAACCCGAGCAATTCATGAGCCCGGTCTATAGACCCGAGGCGACGTGGATCACTCCGGTGCTGACACGTGTCAAGCCGAGAGATTTAACCAGGATTTCCACTTGAAAAATAAATCAATTAATTCGGGTATTTCTTTTATTTGAATTTACAAAATTTGTAATCGCTATAACTTTTGCGTCTTAGCTCGAATTGGGTGATTCCAGTTCCTAAAATTTGTAAAATGTGAACTATTTATTAGTGAATTTTATTTTATTTTTAGAGTTGAACTTGCTATCTATTAGAGTACTTATTGAATGATTGCTTGATGCGATTAGAGTCCGAACTGTCGAAGCTGTCGGGGAGGATTTCGGAGAACCGTCACAAGAGCCAGACCAGGATCAACTACTTTTCGAAGGCAAGTCATGCTTTGACCATATCGTTCCTAGACTTTTAAAATGTATTTCAATTTAAACTATGCATGCTATATTAAGTAGAAAAATGACATTTAATTAATTTGGGTAGAGTAGATAATACACCTACCTTGATTATGCCACCTTGTTATATTACTTGTATGCCCTGAAATCTTTGTCACCCTAAGATATTAAAATGAGTTGGTTGCTATTATGATGCCAACACGGGAGGCTAGACCGTGAGTAGATGCTTAGCTTGCTTGTATACGCTGAATGACTTTCAAATTGCAAAAGAATATTGGTGAACAAATATGGAGCGCATTTTGGAATTAATGCGATGATGTCATGAGATGGAATTGGGGGTAGCGACACGTGTGGTTCTACTCATGCAATGAAGTGGGCATAGGCATGTGTTGCATAAATGCAAGCAAGGGTGGGAAATGATTTGGGCCAAGCAAGCGGCAAGATGGCCGTGCGAGTGGGCTTTGTGTGCAGCCTGGGATGAATTGAGTAATGTGAAGGTCTGCGTCTTGGGATCTCTGAGGAGAATGTCTTGCCCAGGACGATTAAGGACTTCACCTTGCGAGTCTTTGAACCGAGTTACTCGTACAACCACTTATGCGGAATGGGGCAGACCTAGTTTAGTAGGGTTCTAATATCTTTCCTTTGACACCTCGGGCGGCGATTACACACGGTGTAGCGTGTGGGAAGCGTACATGCTACGCCTTGGTACCTATTCAACAAGATATTGCTTGTTCTAAACTTGGTTCCGAGTGAGGAAGTGTTAGAAGGGCATCTTGGAGAGATTCATAGGTTAGGTGTTAGTCTCTGAAAAACTTTGTTGCAATCAATCACCTGTGTGGTGAGCGATGTATCCTGTGGGTAAAGTGTACAACCTCTGCGAGTGTATGTTAAATCTATTGAATAGCAGCGTCATGATGTTAGACAATGCTCGGGGATTACAGTCAAGGGTTAGATTTTCAAAATAAAATGTGGAATGGGTGGTGTGTGCCAAAGCTCTTGAATCAAGCTTAGGGTCGTGTGCCAAACTCTTGGAAAAAGAATTGAGGAATTAATTCTTTGTAGTAATGGTTTCTTGCTTTTAATCTAATTAAGATTATCTGTTAAAAGAAATCTTTGTTTCATGCAAAATAGCCATTTAAGTCTTTCCTTAGAATAAGCCATGCATGTAGTAATAGAACTGCATTGTGCATGACTTGTTGAGTATTTTGTATACTCACCCTTGCTTCAACAAAAACCTCAAAAGAAGAAGCAACACCAGCTTGGGAGGAGGAGTTTAACGAAGGTCCGGAGAATTAGGGTTGAGCCTCGTCAGTTGACTGTGGCAGAACGAGGGGTTCATTGACGTACTTTTGCTTCCGCTATTGAACTTGTGTTACTTTTGTTAATTATCGCCCTGTGTGGTGGATTATTGTAAGGTGACCATAAGGTTGTGTAACTCGTTTATAATTATGTTTGAGATACTTTATTATTATTTTCGCTGTGTATGATTGTGGTACCTCAACCTGTTTATCTTGTGTGTACTAGCTTGATCCTGGACTAGTACAGAAGACACAGAGGGTCCGGATTTACAGATCCGGGTCCCGACATTCCTAGTGACGACCATTAGTGATGATGCTTGGTGAGATGCTTCATGAGCTACTCGTCGATCTCCGCCATGTCGCACTCCGCCATGTCGCATAACATGAGGTGTGTCACCTCCGCGCCTGCTGCAGATGCCACCAGCGACGCCATGGCCCACCTTAGTGAGAGGAAAGGGGGAGGAGGCCATGGCTTGGTGGCAGTAGTAGGAGGAAGGCGAGGCCGTGGTGAAGGAGAGGATAAGGGAGGTGCGGGGAGGAGGCTGTGACGGAGGTGCGAGGGAGAAGAATGATGGCACTGGTGGATATGGTTGACAAGCGCAGGGAGGATGGCTGCGAAGGACAAAGGGATGGGGGAGAAGTACAGTTGTCAACCCTAACTAGGAATGCATATACTAAAGTTATATCAAATGGTTCTATATTCAAATTGTCTGTGATATGAATGCTATCATTGACGGTTTTTGCCAAAAACATCAGGGATGACATTTATACACATCACTGATGGTTTCAGCTAAAAAATATCAGTGATAGTAATTCATATCACTGACGATTTTTTGCTAAACCATCAGTGGTGCATATATATATCATCACTAACGGTTTTAACCAAAAATCGTCAATTATAGCAATTACATCATTGATGCTTTTTAGCTAAAACAGTCAATGATGACATGTATACACATCACTGATGGTTTTAGCCAAAACTGTTGTAACATCCCAAAAATTTGAGTTTTGGTATGTTTTAAATTAAAAATGAACCATTCGTATTTTTCTCGAATTAATCAAAGCTTAAATTGAATTTTCTAATAATTAGAAGATTTAATTTGATTAATATATGCATCAAATCAAAGGTTTCCAATTTTTTTGGGTTCCTTGTGCTCCAAGGAATTTTTCTGTATTTTTGGAGATTTTTCTGAATTTATTTGCTATTTATTTGAATTTATTTGCTTTTATTTGAATTTCTGGGATTTTTTTTATTCGGAAAACGTTTTAATTTTTAAAACCCTCTCGGGCGAAACCGCCTTGACCCATCATCATGCTCCTCCCATGCCCATCATCACCGAAACCCTAATGTCGTGGCCGTTTGATTGGGATCAAGGGCTATCGCTCACCCACGTCACCGGCCTTGCCTTGCCAAAGACCTGAAACCCTAGCCGCCACTTGGAGTCCATGTCGACCGCCTCTGGGAGCTATTTAAAGCGCCGCCATGCACCGTCAGGGTTTCCATGCCGCACGACTCTTTTGGTCCACCTCCCATCGCTGAGACACGGTAGTCGAGGAGAACGAGCTCATGCGAACCACGCCACAGCAAGAGCACTTCCTCGCCGTCGTTTGCCTCTCCGGTCGTCCTCGCCTCCACCGGTTGCGCCCGAACTCACCTCAAAGCCCTCTTGGGATCCGCCACTTCTTCGCCGTCCGGCCGTCGCCGCCCAGCGTCGGTGTCGTCTTCTCCGCCTCCGGTAAGTCTTGTGCCCTCTTCGCCGTCGTTTCCCATCCGCAAACCTCGGCCGTCCGTCTGTGGTGGGCGCTCCAGATCATCGCCCGCGTCCTTCCAAGTGAGCATCAACCGTCGCCGTCCGATTCGAGAAGCGTTCAAGATCTTGCCGCGTGGCGAACCCGCCCCATCTTTGCGTTAGCGCCACGCCCGTATACGTCATCGCCATATCGGCCCTAAGCGCAGCGTGGCATGCCGCGTCGGCGCGATGCCGCATCACCCAAAGGTCGCCTCGGTGCTCTCGGTCTACCATGGACCGTGCCACTGACGTGCGGGCCCCACTCGTCAGAGGGAATTCTTTTTCCTTTTCTCTGATTTTCCCGAAAATGAGAAAATCCAGCCAATCGAAGCCGACACGTGTCACCCTTTCCGAAATTTTCTGATTTTCTCTGAATTAAATCTTCGAAGGCCCGTTCTCCTTCGTCCAGAACTCCGATTGAGCCGATTCAAATTTCTAAATTTTTGTAAAATCGAGATCTACATTCCAGAGCCATTTATTTTCAATTTTGAGCTTGTTTTCTCCTCTGTTTTGTATTTATTTTGTTTCATTGCTTTATTTTCGGTGAAGCGCAAACCCCGAAGGAAGCGACGGAGACTTGAAGACCAAGAATCAGCACTTGAACAACAAGGCAAGTCGTAGACCTTTGATCATATTGAACCCATATTTGCAAAAGTACTTTGTTTTATACAATTGCATGCTATTTGTGTAACAATGCTAGTTTATGGGAGTAGCTATTTACTGTTTGAGTATGCCCTTCGATTATTGAAATGCCATGTATCCATTGTTAACCATAGGTTGGGACATTATTAGTTGGACATAATCATAGTACCGACATTGGGTTATCGTAGCTATGCTTAGCCATGCTTAGTTGTCCGATGGGATTCATATCACTGTGAGCTAATGTTAATCTTGACTTAATGAGATATTGAATTGTGGTGTTGACCCTTTGTTGTAAAACTTGTTGTACCATGGCGGGGATGCCATTGGTTTTGGGTTGAACAAAATGTTTCCCTCGGGCAATTGATCGTGCGATAAAGGGGTCTTGTTTAGCACATTGGGATGTGGTTTGTCTTGCTGAGACAATTTAAGGACTTAATCTTGTGCGCCATTAATCTGGCCTAACTTAGTACAACCACAAGTCCGTTATGGGACGGACCTAGCCGATTAATTTGCAATGTCCAGACTTGAGTATTGCCGATTGTTGGTGTGGGGTCCGAGATGGACCCAGAGTAGACTCACATGGCTCAAGAGGGGCCAGAGGCGAAACCTTAGAGGCGATCTTGGGTTTAGACATGCATTGTAAAGGCTTTGTAGTGATCTCTCTGTACACACCAAAGGAAGTGTGTTCTTAGCGCTTGGCATTAAGGGATGATCATGTCTTGTGGGTAAGTTGTACAACCTCTGCGAGTGTAAACTATTGAATAATAGTGTCATGCGTCATGGACAAGCAGGGGATTTCACACGGGGTATAGAGTATTTTCTTGAAATGTGGCATGGTTGGGATGTGAGCAGGGGAGTTCACTTGTGGTTTTGTTGTCTCAAGCTATACTATTGAATTGTGTGGTTGATACTTGTTACGAGTGATGTAGGGTGATGCCTCGTCATTCTGTTCATGTTGTCTACCATTGATTTACCAGTCATTTATTATTGTTTTTATCAATCTGCCTTCAATCTATTTATTGTATTTAAATTCAAGTTATTGCTTTTCTGCAAATGAACCATATAACTATCATTTGTCAAGCCGTGCATGAATATATTGCATCATTTCCCTATGGCTTGTTGAGTACGTTTTGTACTCACGGCTTTATGCCCCTGTTGTTTAGTTGCTGAGGAAGGACTAGGTAATGAGTATCAAGAGGAGGAGTACTATGAAGACTACGTCGACTAGGAAGGCGTTTCCCCAGATGATTGCACATGGCATGTCGAATGGCCCAAGTTATTTTAATTCATTGCAATAGTTTATTTGTTTCTTTAGCCAAGAGCATTGGTGTATGAACCTTGACCATAAGGTCGTTTGCTTTATTCAATGATAATTTGTTTCTTCTTAGTTATTTCGATGTATGGAATGATATGTCATCTATGTTTCCACTGTGTGCACTAGCGAGTTCCTGGACTGGTGCGGTATACACAGAGGGTTTCGGATTTGCATATCCGGGTCCCAACAACTGTCAGTGATGAGGAATCTAATATAAACCTTTCTATAGTAATAAGCATTATGCCATGCCGGACCTGCACCGCACGGGCACAGGGAGTCGTGTGCCAAAACTGTGTCGTTTCACCATGGCTCGACTGGCCTACCATGCCATGTCGTGCCAGCCCGTCTCGCCTTTAGTGAGCCCAAACATGGCCCATTAGCGATTCGTGCCGACTTCATGCTATGCCTGTCTAGGCTTGGTCCATATACACTATTGCGATGAGAGGAAAGAAGCCAGAGATGCATGAAGCTAAGGCAATGGACACGAATATGAGGGAAAAGAAACTAAATTTTATTCATTCTTAAACAGGTACAGAGTTACTGTCTTGTTGAAAACCTACCTCGGGTAAGGAAAATAATATAGTAACTACATACATATGCATAGACTAGTCGAGACCGATGTAGTCAAAATGGCTAACATCTCCGCGATCTCCGGATCCCCGGTCTAATATTGTGTTATCTCATTTGTGCACTCACATTTTTTGAGACATGTGATTGTCTCAACCATCTCATATGTGAGAGACGATCTCCTTAGGTCAAGTATCCTCTGTACCAATCTGAAAGCAACTTTCAATGAGATAATGGACACCAAAACCACAAGTACATCACGTGCAAATTGTGATAGCACATAATAAATATGTTGGTGATACTTCCACCACAAGATCAAGTTGAGTTCATTGCCCTCTCTGATGTCAAGCCTAGTCTCCACAATAGGCATGTCGGGATAGTGATTGATCTCTACTCATGTATTCCATTGTGACCTACTCGGTGCGTTCAAAGAACTAGGCATCTTACCTTCTAGCTTCTTCCACATGCTTGAAATGGTTGAACTATCTTGTGCTTTTTGCATTGTTGAGGTAGATCAACTTTATTTCTGCTGCCAAACTTTTCATAATATTTGTCAAAAACTCTTAAAAACTTATCATGAACATGAGTATAGGTCTTAGAAAAAATAAGATCAAATGATTCACCTATTTCCTTGAAGGCACTCTACAAATCAGATAATTTTCTCCGATAATCCACAATAGTACCAAACAATAGAGATGTGGAATAGCTTTAAAATATTTTAAAAATTTCTCTATTGGTTCACGAATAGGTTGTAAAATGTAATTATCTCTATTTTTTGAAAGAATTAGCAATAGTCCAAAGCCATTCGATGACTAAATAAGAAGTTGGGTAGTAAATACCAGATAAAATCTTTGTTGCATCATATTTTAAAAAAAAAATCACAAAAAAACCAACAACTTCCCAATTGACATCATTAACCAACTGTTTACCAGAATTGTAATTGACAAAAATAGTGATAATGTGCTCATAGTTTTTATACCGCTCCATCATAGTATATGTAAAATTCCATCTAACCTTCAAGTCAAGGTTCTTGATGTCTTATTGTAGCCTTATAATACTCGAGAATTGATCATGTCTTATAGTTGAACCTAAAACAAATTGGACATCATCGCTATGTTGTCCAAACTAGGTTTCATTACATGCAAACTTGCTTGCACAATAAGATTAATGATGTGGCATATGCATCTCTGATGGAGTACGGAACCTCCAATATAAGTCTCCAAGTGTGGTGCGAGATGCTCCATAGCCAGCGTTTTAGCTGCTGTATTATCAAGAGTGATGCCAATAATTCTACTTTTTATTTTAAATTCACTAATAACCTCCAGTATACGTGCCACGATAGCCTCTCCGGTGTGTGCTTCATAGATTGTCCTAAATCCTATGACCCTTTTGTTTAGATTGTAATCTTCGTCCAAGTAATATGAAAGGGTGCGCTATCCTACTCCTCTCCTGACTTTTTCTTGCCAAATATTTTGTTCTTTCGAGAGAGTGGTGAGAGAGTAAAGAGGGAGTAAAGGCAAGGTAAAGAGAAAGCAAACTAGAAATATTTCATGTGCTAAAGAAACGAGTGGCCAAGAGAGGTTTTATAGCGATCAATTAGGTGAACATTGGATTTGGAACTAGCTTTATTTCTTTCATTCGTTACGTTGCTCTCTTTGTCATTCGCCTGTTGCGCTCGCTCTCTCACCAGTTTTGCTTATCATAGAGAGCAATGTTCCTTTCTCTGGTCTCTAGATAATCTCTCTCTCCCCCTTCCCCGTCTCTTTCCCTCTCTCTTTCTATCACCATGGCCAGCTCCCTCTCCCTCTATAGCTGGCCTCCTTTTCGCTCTTCCTTGGCCGGCCACCCCCTTCCCCTCTTCCGCGGTCGGCCTCTCCCCTCTTCCGTGATTGGCTCCCCCACCTCCCTCTCCCTCCACGAGCAGACTCCCCTTCCCGCTCTTCCATAGCTAGCTTCCTCGCCTCCCTCTCCCTTTGCGGCCAACTCCCCCTTCGCCCAGCCGCCTCTCCCACCTTCCCTTCCTTGCCTCCTTTGGCCTCTCCCCGCCTCTGACCATCCTCTCCCTCTCTGGTCTTCCCCTCTTCTGCCTCCCCTTAACGCCTCTGGCAGCCTCCCCTACCTCCTCTTCCGCAAGCTTCTCCTCTCCCTTTGGTCACCTTTTGCACCCATCCCTTCCACAGGCGACCATGTGCCGCGTACCCTGCCGCCAACCACGTGCATCGTGCCATGCATGTGTCTTAACGCCTCTGCCTCCCGTGTTCTTCCGCGCTTCTCCTCCCTTTGGTGGTTTTGCACCCATCTTGAGCAGAGCACCTGCCGCGGCTCGCGTCTTTATCTATGTTGCGCTCTCCGTGCGGCTTGTCAAGCCCGACACCATCTTGAGCAGAACAACCATACTATGCGTGTTGGCCCATTCATCAAGGCCTGGTCAGGCGTGCTTTGGGAACCATATCATGCCCACCAAACCACGTGTTGGTTCGAAAAGGCCTAGCCCAATGCCCACCGAACCACGTGTTGGTCCCAAAAAGCCCAACCTGATGTCCACCTCTAAACACAACACTGTAAGAAAGCGTGAGATATCTTTTTACTCTAAGGAAGTAGTGCTTCGAGACTATGATTTGTCAAATCCCACTTCATCGGGTGAGATGCCATACAGGTTTTGTAGCATTGGCTTGCTACAGAATTGCTTCCCACTATGATTAGCATAATCTATCTTCTTAACCTGAGGCAACTCTTCGCTTTTACTGCGGGTCCAATTTCTAATTTGACCGGAATAAATGATAGACATGACTTTTGCCGTCACATAAACGCTCTTGGGGCCCAAATGCCCAAGAAGCCATTCACGTTGGCACCCGTGGGAAGCTTCGACGGAGACGGCCGGACAGCCTGTGCCACTGCTGCGCGGGCCCAACCTCCTGCATCCCTTCCTGATCCCGGCAGGTACACCCCCGCTATAAATTCGCACGCCTAGGCACGCACGTCTCCACCGCTGTCCTTGACTATCTCCTGTTCGGAACGCGACAAGATCAAGAAAGGATTCGAGAGGGTTCCGTTCGGGAGGCGAAGAGGGCGAGATGGGGGCGGCCGAATCCGTGCCGGAGACATCCATGCACGAATTCTCCGTCAAGGTGCGAGGATCTCCCCGCGAAATCACGTTTCTTCGCATGATTTCTTCTTGCCGATTTTTTACAGTTTCTTTGGGGAAATCTCGGGGGCAGGATTGCAGCGGGAAGGAGGTGAGCCTGGGGACTTACAAGGGGAAGGTTCTTCTCGTTGTTAACGTCGCCTCCAAATGGTATCGTCTTGTCTCCGTGGCGGTTGATATAAAATTTTGCCTTATCTTGGTGTGTCAAGTACTGAAAATGGTGTTCTTGATGACATCAGCGGGTTCACGGAGAGCAATTACACGCAGCTGACGGAGCTTTATCAGAAGTACAGGGACAAAGGTCAGTTTCTGATGTTGGTTTATTTTGTGTTTGCATATCGTCTAAATTCTGCATCTCTCTGGCTATTAGCATGCCCAAATGACTAAAGAAAGATTGTAGTTGGCACTGGAGCAATGCATACCGATGCGTGTCGAAAACTAGGGTGTAATTTTACTGGGAGAAGTGGAGTTTAGTATTGGTTGGTGCTATTTTACTTGGACCCACATTTCATTGACTATGGTCATATGTCATTGGCTCAAGGGCATCATAATCAAAGAGTCAATCTTTGAAGTGGCAAAATACTAAATTTCTCTTTGAGAGGAGTGTGTGAATTGCCTTGTCCTGAGGGAGCTTAGTTTTGAATTTTGATATTGTTTGGCACACAACATCGCACCAAATGCCAAAGCTTCATCTATTGGTAACCCTTTTGATGCTCGTGAATCTTGTGTTGTTACCAATGATATTTTGTTAGACATCTTGGAATATGTAGGTCTTCAGATTCATCTGGGGCCTGATGCATAGGTAGTGCATGGCCCAGAGTACCCAGAGTAAATGTATACAAGTTTACCGTGTTAACCGATCAAATAGGAGTGACTGTGTCTTTTGTTTCCTGGATTGCCATTAACCACATAATAACTATGCATTCAAAAGTCATTTGTTTTTTTCAAACCATCATAGCATCTCTGTTCCTTGGAACTACTTTCAGAGGGGTTATGCTTATATGAATAGTCTTGCCTTGCTAGTTGAAAAATTTTAGGGGAATAATGATACATTTGTTCCAATTTCCCCAGAGAATATTGCTTGATAATTTCAATGTTAACACATTTTATGGGAATGTTTGGATAGATTAGGATTGTTCTAACTTGTAGACACTTTTTGGAGCTAAACCAAGGGTTTTGAGAAAAAGGCAAAGGAAATTCCTTTTTCCAATAGGATTAGTTCCACCAAAAATATCCAGAGAGATTTGCTTCCTTGAGTCTTCCCCCAGATTTCTTGGACAAGGCCTAGAATTTCAGGAAAGCACAACAGCTAGTTATCAGCCACATAATAATTTTCCTGGCCAACAGCCTTTTTTTTTTTGGGAATTGAACATTGCTAAAAGGAACTTCTTGTGTTTTCATCTAAGAAATATAGTGAATTGTTGCCATTGTGTTAGTTTCATTTGTGAAAAGTAATTTCGCATTTCAAGCATTTGTTGTGAGGTTCAAGCGTGGCAACACTTAAATGTGAGCACTGTTATGGGAAAATAGATCTTCTAGAACTTCGAGGTTAAATGACAACGAAAATTATAACGACAGATTGTTAGTTACACATTCAGTACTGAGCTCAGCTATGTACTTCCATTAACATACGAATTGCATCTTACAATTATAAGTACATAATTTGGTTCGATTTGGGTGGGATATTCCATTGAACTGTTGAATAGTCTGTTGATCTTCACAGATAGGACAAAAACTAACTTAATTTACTTCCAAAATGACCAGATTTTGAGATATTAGCATTCCCCTGCAACCAGTTCTTGCGACAAGAGCCAGGCACTGACCAGCAGATAAAAGACTTTGCTTGCACAAGATTTAAAGCTGAATATCCAGTCTTTCAGAAGGTAGGGACCATATGCCAGACCTGGTTGTTTGTCAAGAAGCTTCTCATCCTTTTTTTTCGACTAATGATTGGTCAGTCAAGAATCGCTTATTCTTGGTAGTTGGGACATTATCAATGCCTTGTCCATCCTGTTTTTTAGATGATGACATAGAAACAATGGAGAGGTTATGCTCTTGGTAGAACGTACAGCAAGTTTGGATACGGGGTCTTGAGGTCAAAACAAATGTCAATGTCAATAGGCATTTTTTTTACTTCCACATAAGTAAACAAATTTTAGTTGCTTTGCATAAAAGCATATTCAATATGTTATTGCATATATATGTTGCCGACATACAATATATCATGTTTGATCAGAGTTTCTTGAAATGGGATATCATTGATAGCCATCACATAAACATACCAAATTTCAGTAGTATTTTTTTTGGGGGGGAAATGCTGGTCACTTTTTAAAGTTGAATTTGCAGGTACGTGTAAATGGCCCGGATGCTGCACCAGTTTACAAGTTTCTTAAAGCTAGCAAACCCGGTTTGTTTGGGTCTAGAATCAAGTGGAACTTTACCAAGTTTCTTGTTGATAAGAATGGGAAAGTCATCAACAGATACTCAACTACGACCAGTCCATTGGCAATCGAGGTCTCTCTCTCTCTCGCGCAAGCACACACATTTTGCACTGTTTTCTTATGCATTGGTTTCGAATTTGCAGAAAGACATCCAGAAGGCGCTTGAGGATTAGATCTGCTACCGTCTCCTTCCCTCGTCCACCTGCAGAAGTAGGCACTTGCGAAAGTATCCCGCTGTAATATTTAGACCTCCGCGTTTCTCAATAGTAAACTTGTGTAATGGACTAATAGTTCCCCTGGTTTCACGTTTGTGCGTATTGTATTTGTGATTTTCATTTATGTGAGTAGGGGTTGGCAAGCCACCATTTTGTTCTATACTGCCCTCCTAGCGCTTGGCATTTTTTTTTCTTTTACTTTGTCGAGAAACTTGAGACATTACCCCAACTATGTAATATTGATGAACTGGAATTACAGACAGTTCAGGTTTGTGTTTGTGCTCATTCCGTTCCATTTAAAGCTTCATGACTGGAAGGACCGTGCATTCAGTGAAGTTGGTTCATAGGATTTATGGCCGTATTGTGCGGTGTATCGTATCCTGAACACTGGTGATAGTGCAAGCTTTGATCACCTCTGGTCAGATCCTGAACACTTCTGATAAGACGTTTTTTGGTCAGATCGCAAGACAACAAGTAGAAGAAAACTTTTGACAGGCAGCAGTTTTGGTCAGATGGCACAAGATACAGAAATATTTGACAGGTAACATTTTAGGCCAGGGAGCACAAGAGATAGAAATCTTCGGCAAAATGATGCCATCGAACGGTAATCAGAAGTGAAGCGAAGAAGAATCCCCGCAAAACTGTTCGCTGTCTTGCAGCAATTGGTTCTGTTAACTTCTATTAACAATTCAAAAGGCAGGAACAAAAATACAACCATTTTTTTTTACCGAGACAGTCAAGAAAGTTCACAGGCTCTCAGCGCACTAGGTAACCGATTCCCGGGAGTCAACACGACGCACGCAAAAAAGCATCCCCCCACCCCACCATTACCCATGCCTATGAAGTACTGAATTGTTCAGTCACACAGGATGACAAGTAGTGGAAAAATTGCAAAATAGGGCCACTGGCTGGCCACAAGGCAATGAGGCTGAATCTGCTGACAAAACAATGCTAGCTGCGAATCCACCAAACGCAAAAAAGAGGGACCTCAGACTTTATCAGAAGCATCCTCCTGCTGCTGGGGCGTGCCCTCCGAGCTCCTGACCGCTGCCAGCTTTTCAGCCAATCTTTGCTCCAGTGCCCTTTGACCCCTTTCTCTGCAGTGAGCCAACAGCAGTCAAACAGCCGGTCGAAATGAGATTGAGCGTTGCAATTTGCAACGATGTTCGCAACTGACAAAGTAACTTAGTTAACACCAAAACGCAAAACATTAAGAACTTGGCGACCAACAACCAAGAATGAGTTGCCTAGGAGCTCCACATTCACTCTGGGAGCGCAGCATTTTTCAGCTATGCGGTGCAAGCGGAAGTAGTGCAGTAAGCAAGGCTTAGGAAAAGTGCAGGATTTATGTTCACGGCATTTTTCTTTTCCTCCATTAAAAAAAGCTACAGGAGCATAAATCCTGGACTGAATTTTGAGTATTTTCCAAGCTTTGTAAAGATGCAGTTCAATGAAAGCAACAGCATAAGGTCACCATTATCAATGGTTGTGCACATGGACAAGACAGGACGAACAGGAAAAGGAAATCCCCACCTCCTCCGGTTTGCCTCAATGGAGTCTGAACCAGGCAGCAGTCCATCCAGTGCTCCATCTTTGGCTTCAGATCTTTCAGATTGCCCGCAAACAAGTTTATGGAATATAGAAGCAATTGGGTCCAAAATTGGCCTGCATGTTTTCATAGATCAGCAAGAATGTCTTGTTAGATATGGCACATATAAGTTCCCGGTCCAAGAAATTCTTGCAAGAATCAGAATAAGAAAAACAAATATGGGCTCATGAATCTAAATATAGTAGGCCTGGTTTACTACTTTGGGCCATTTTTTTGTCCTGTATAGCTGATTTAAAACTGTTGAGTGATAACTCCTTTTATATAAAAAGAAAAATCCACGAAGAGATTTCCAACAACTCTTTGCAGAATCCGTAGAGATTCTATGGGGAAAAAAGATAGATGAGCTGTGTGAATTATTAGGAGCTAAGAGTCTACCCAAGCTGGCAGAGTATTGGTTGGCTATGTAGGGAGTCTATATACCAGGCTAGGATTTACAAATTGAGCCAACAAACAAGTCTATAATAAGGGTATTCTAAAATGTTTCAAGCATTTACAGACTACTGTGCAATTGCTTTGGACTTCAGATGGTTTGCGGAAAATGTACAGTTGCCATGATCATGGGAAAAATCAGTACCTAAAAAATTCAGGGAAGAAGCTTGAGAATGAGAATTCATCACTTGGGTCCCCTTTTAGGCCTGCTTCTAGCCTCTTTTGGAAGTAACGCAGGTAAATCCAACTCATGTAGATGCCAAATAGTATGATTGGAAGGTATGACATTGGTTCCTTCAGAAAGAAACTTACAGCAATGGAGGTAAATGCAACAAGAGAGGGAATCCACTGAGTAAAGAGAAAAATGAGGCATTAGGAAACCCTTGACTAGAATGAAAACTGAATACCAAATAGGATGAATTTAGTAATAGATGTGGCCAAACACCTTTGCCTTAATTTTCAGCACAAAAAGATTAAGCTCCTGATCAGGTAAAATTTGCTTGATGCCCACCAGGAATCCTGAAAGAACTCCATAGAACCCAGAAAGGGGTGTGTAACTGCAGAATGAAATAGGTGCATCTCAAGATTCTTGGGTAAAGGGCAAATAAGTTGGAAAAGTAATTCATTCATGAAATACCATGATCCAGTATTAAAAAAGATAAGGAAAGTCCTGTTTCTGCATCTATACTAAAACATTGCTGCTGAACAAGGTAGATTGGGGCGTTGTTAGAACCATCATTTCAAGTGAGCTACTAAAACTTATTTCAAAGAATTTAAGAATGAATGAGCAGAGGATCACATGTTTATCGGTTCAATCTATATGATGCTTATCTAGCAATATTTCTATTAATGCACTCATAGATATATGCCATATTTACAAGATAGTTTCAAGATGCAGAAGTGTTGTTTTCTTTTCCACAACAAACTGCAACTAATATCCAAAAAGTATTTTAGTTGTAAGCTATTACAGAATTGTGCACTTACAGGTAGATCTCCTGCTGTGTTATGTAGTACAAAACAATAGCAGTTACGAAGACACACACTGAAGTTGAGATATTGACGATAAAAATGAACTTCAGTAACTCCTTAGCACCCCATAAAGGCTCCAACAACCTCCCAAATAGAAGAAGACCAACCACGCTGACAATCACCTGGAAGCGCATCATCCGTGTCAGATAAGGTTGCAGTTGCACCAATGCAATAGGTAAAGAATTTCCACAACATAGGTGTGATATAGCGTCCAAGGTTTAAGAGTGTAACAGAACTCGGGAGACTGGACTTTCCTAAAGAATGGGAGATCAACACACAACATCATGACATGATATTTATTTCACATAAACATTCACAGGCATATAGGGGGAAATACCATGGACAATAAATTATAATATATTAGCAGCCTTCAACGTTTTCTAACATGTTAAAAGTTCATATATTTGCTTTGATGTTGGCCAGAAGAAGCGAAGGCAAAACCAAATAGAATGGTATTCGACCTTATTTGAGTTCAACAAAACCTAACGTTCTTTTAGTAAAAGAGACATTCAACCAACCAGGCAGGCATCGTGCTCAACTCCAGTCAGCAAAATTTCTTCCACTACCATATTGTTACATTTCATTCTTTAATTTTCCGAAGATTTGGTTTCATAGGGGAAAAATTAAGACAAAAGTGGATACTCAAGAAAGGAAAATATGACTGTCAAACAAAATAGGAGTACAAAATAACAAGTCAGAATGCATGCTCTGGATATATGTCAAGAGTTAAACCTACCCCTGGAATTGTTTGCTCAATATAACCAGCAGTTATGAGGTTCCAAGCAAATGGGATTGTCCTGTAGAAAGATGCATATAATTAATCACTTGGAAACAATCGTCCGGATCATCCGCTTTCATTTCATGAAAATGGTATAATGAAGATCTTAATAAGTTATGTACTATACATTACTGTAGTTATATATATGTCATTGCAACAGCTGAATAACAGCGGTAGAGGGTGTGTACTAAGCTCACCAAACGAACATTTAAATTTACATCAAGCAAATGTAACTGAGCACCAACTACTGCCTTACACATTGTCCAGAGAATGTAGTAGAAAAAATTATTTCTCCTAACGATGGCAGAACCCAACTGGAGTTAAATTAATCTGGTGCGTTTAGGATTACGGCTTGGCACCTGGAGGGAATAAGCGCGAGATAGGTGGTAGCAGAAGGGAACAACTGGATCAAAATTTGGCCGAGGAACAGGACGACGGCGAGGCCCTTGCACAGCTTGGTGAACCCTGTGAAGGATCTTGCGCCCTGCATTAGCGAAATCAAGCAGATACTAATTAATTGCGCAATTTTAGTCATCGTTACAATAAGGAAACACTGTGACACATTGAATGCATCATCCCACTGTCCAATTGGTAATTTGGTAAAAACTAAGGTGATCGCTCGAGATGGGACACGAGAGAGGCGAGCAATTCGAATGGCGCGGAAGAGCACGCGCGCCCGATCCGAAGGTTCTAGAAGGAAGCGCGAATGCTCGATGGATCCTAGGCGAGGGGAAGTGGTAGATCACCAGACGGATTCAAGCGCAAGCGAGCGAACGGACTCAGACAGAAAGAGGGAGAGGTGACCGGGTGGTGGTGCGGTGCGGTGCCGTACCGCTGCGGGGAGCGAGGCGGGGGAGGGGGCGGAGGCGCTCATCCTGGCGGCCACAACGGCCTCGTCGACGTCACTACCGGCGGCTCGGGAGGAGATCCGGCCAGCGACCCACGGGTCCAAGCGGCGGCGGCGCTGTACCGTTGCTAGCGGCAACGATCCCCTCGGAGTATGATCGGCGGCGATGATCTAGCCGTCGTCGGCCGTGGCCGGCGAGGCGCGCGCGAGAGATGAAGGTGGTGAGCGGAGGCGTGGAGCGAACGAGGCGATCTCACTAATAAGAAAGCCACGGTTTAGAAAAGCCATATGTGACGAGGACCGACGGTTTTATAGTATAACTTATTATTATAAACGGTATTTTTTATAAACCGAGCAATATTCTAGACGGTTTAAGTACCAAACCATCTATAATATCCCAAACGGTCTAGTTAAAAACCGTCTGTGATATTAATATATCACAAACAATCCTAGTTAAAGACTGTTTGTGATATTTTTATCACAAACGGTTCAGATATACCATAACATCACTGGCAGACTGTTTGAAAAAATATCTGTGATGACGGTTTAACCGTCTGTGATGACTTGTTCTGTAGTAGTGTCTCCTCCTGGCTTGGGCGTAATAGATTTGAATACGAGTCGCAGGAAATTCATAATATAAAATAAGTCGGTTTTCAATCCTACCAATCATGCTCGAGAAATAGAACCGGTTGATAAACTGATTCAATTTAAATTCAAATTCAAAAAAAAAAAATTAGAAAATTTTATTCAAAAGTTCTCTAAAATTAGTATTAATAGCCTTTTGACATTTGCTATGATTGTTTTTGAAAAATCGAATTTTGAGACTTATTTTAGTAAAACCGAATATAGATAATATAAAATTAGTATGTTTCATTTTATTCCAACTTGATTTTTTACTAACATAGTGTTCATGTAAATTTAATATAGTATATGTGTGAAAATGGAAGGACGACGAAACTATGTAAAGTGCGAACATTTATTTTTGGTGAAAAATGTTGATTTTAAAAGCCATATACCATGGACATTGAGCTGTAGATTTGTTGGATTGATTTGTAAATAGTATTGAAATGAAAGGTTGTTTTTGCGATATTATTGTTAAATGTCTACTTTATAACTTGAGATTGTCTAAAATATAGCAAAAATCATGCCAATTTTTTTTCATACTTTTCCATAGGTACATTATTATTGCAAAATGTGTACTTTAAATTTGATGTTATCTTAAAACATAGCAAAGGTTACACTAGAATTTTTTTATATATTTTTCATTTTTTAATACATTTCTAACATTTTTTCTATTTTTTTGATCTTTACCAGGTTTTTACAAAATTTTTAGTATTTTTTGCAATTTTTTTCTAATTTTCCTTTATTTTTTTCTAATTTCCAATAAGTGTACTGATTTTCGATGTAAACCGTTTGAAAATAGGTAAAAACCGGTCGGATTTCAAATTATTTCACCTTGTTTGACCACCGAGTTCAAAAGGTTTGACTTTGAATTTCATTCGGTTTTCTACTAATTTTCAACCAATTTTTTGATAAAATTCGCTACCGACGATTTCCAACATCGCTTCAGTAATTTAAACCCTGTGTAAAATTCGATGGTTCGTTGGGATCTGGTTGATCACGTGAATGTTGCATTTTGCTATCACTTGGAAATCTCCTTTCGGGTCAAGTGTAGGTGAAGTTTGGTTAGACTTCATTTATACCTCAACATTTCGAGTTTTTTCAAGCTTTAATAGTTCGAAAATTCTAGTGTTCTTGATTACTTGGACCTCTGGTCCTTGTGCCTCTCTTTGATTAAGATTTGAGCCCGATCATTTTCAAGATCTGCGCTGGGAGTTCTTAGAGCAAAAGAAAAATGTCTTTGCTCGAACTGACGTGCCACCTTCGTGTCGTTAGGAACGTACGAACACAGCCCAAATGGTGGTAGGGGTAAGTCATAATCCATCGTGCTGCGCATTTTGGGCCCAAAGCGGCCCAAGCTCTGATGTCGACGACCCGACACCAGCCCTCAATAACGTCTTGCGGCGCGGACTTGAACCGTGCCGTGCCCTCCGTGCCTCGGGCCGGCCCACTAAGGCACGGCCCATATGCCCAGGTCTAGTCAGTACAAATAACCTGCGGATGGATTCGTTCGTCTCATCCGTCCGTGAGCAATCGAAGGGCCAGCAAGTCGCAGTGGCAACATCCAGGGCTACGGCTTGTCCACGGTCTGAGACTCTGAGTCAATCCAAACAAACCCTAGCAAGATATCGCATTGGTGTGCGTATGTTCATGATCCTAAAACCAACATGGTAGATGAAGTACTCGTCGTAGATGATGGTTAGCCGGATAAGCGCGATGGTGGCGTAAGTGGCAAGGAAGACGGGCTCTTCCATGGTTCTAGGCGTATTTGGTTTGATTCCAATGTTTATCAATACTTGTCTTACTAAAGTTTGGTAGAGTTGATCAAATTTGGTAGGCATTTGGTTTGCTACCAAATTTTGACAAGATTCTCTTCTCTCTTGATTCTCTCATTTGTTTTCGTATCAATCTTTGACCAAAATATTGGTAACCAATTTGGTGACTAAATTTTGATAAGATTTAATTTGACAAATTTATCAAATTAAACAAGTTAATCT